>JAJDFG010000348.1:0-2500 GCA_021039105.1 Scomber colias
AGAAAGATGAAGATGATGAGTAGAAGAGGAAGCATGCAGGAGAAAGATGAATATGATGAGTAAAAAGAGGAAGCATGCAGGAGAAAGATGAAGATGATGAGTAGATGAGGAAGCATGCAGGAAAAAGATGAATATGATGAGTAAAAAGAGGAAGCATGCAGGAGAAAGATGAAGATGATGAGTAGAAGAGGAAGCATGCAGGAGAAAGATGAAGATGATGAGTAGAAGAGGAAGCATGCAGAAGAAAGATGAATATGATGAGTAGAAGAGGAAGCATGCAGGAGAAAGATGAAGATGATGAGTAAAAGAGGAAGCATGCAGGAGGAAGATGAATATGATGAGTAAAAAGAGGAAGCATGCAGGAGGAAGATGAATATGATGAGTAAAAGAGGAAGCATGCAGGAGGAAGATGAAGATGATGAGTAGAAGAGGAAGCATGCAGGAGGAAGATGAGCTGAGAGATAATCAGGTAAAGACTTAGGGGGGTGAAAGCTGTGATGCATCTGACAGGAAACAACAGCAGGAAGCTTCCTAGCGTTTAACAGGTGTTGTTATGACAACCTGAGTGTGAATGTGAGAGTTCAAAAGTTTCCAACAATGATTTAATATTTAATATGGCGTCTGACTGAGCTTTAACCCTCCTGTCGTCCTCCCAGGTCGAACTGACCCCATCTCTTTTGACTGTTCCTTCTTCCCCTCCTCCCCTCTTTCTTTGCTCCCTCTTCCTTCCTTTCTACCTCCCTCCTTACTCCTTTGCTTCCTTCCTTCCTTCCTCCCTCCCTCCCTTCCCCCCTCTTTACCTTCCTTCCTTCCTCCTTTCCTCCCACCCTCCCTCCTTACCTTCCTCTTTTCCTTCTTACTCCTTTCCTTCCTTCCTTCCTTCCTTCCTTCCTTCCTTCCTTCCTTCCTCTTTCCCTCCTTACTCCTTTCCTTCCTTCCTTCCTTCCTCCTTTCTTTCCTTCCTTCGTTCCTCTTTTCCTCCTTACTCCTTTCCTTCCTTCCTTCCTCCTTTCCTTCCTCCCTTCTTTCTCTCCTAATTTCCTAACTCCTTTCCTTTCTTCCTTCCTTCCTTCCTTCCTTCTCTTTCCCTCCTTACTCCTTTCCTTCCTTCCTTCCTCCTTTCTTTCCTTCCTTCGTTCCTCTTTTCCTCCTTACTCCTTTCCTTCCTTCCTTCCTCCTTTCCTCCCTCCCTTCTTTCTCTCCTAATTTCCTAACTCCTTTCCTTTCTTCCTTCCTTCCTTCCTCCTTACTCCTTTCCTTCCTTCCTTCCTCTTTTTCCTCCTTACTCCTTTCCTTCCTTCTGTCCTTCCTTGACCTGAGGAGAACAGGAGGGTTAACTCCATAATGAGACTATAGTGTGTGAATGTGACCACTTCTTGATGAGGAGGAAAAACGGCGACTGTAGCGACTCAGACAGACTCAGACAGACTCCTACGAGGCGATAAAGTGACCCGGGTAATGAAAGTGTGGAGAGTGCCAGCTAAGAGTCAATCTGTTTTAATCAGAGGTGTTGCCAACTGCTTCAGAGCTGGATCAGGTAGCAGATGTGAGAGCTCCTAATGAGCTATAAATACACTCAAGTAGAGAGTGTGGAGTGTTTTTCTGGACTATGGTCGGTTTGAAGTCTCATTTCCTCAACGGTCTCTTAATGATTGGACGCAGCTGATGCTCGTTCGTTTGGGTACAGGTCTGTTTTTGCACGTGTGCTTTTTTTAATTAGGGTCCAAGTCTGAATAAAATCATAATAATTTATTTTCCTTATATCAGCACAATGAAATTAATGGTTTTCAGTCGGTCATATTAATGTAACAAGCACACAGTGTGGTCTGTGGACTATAATAGTAGCTGACTGAAGAATTAAAGCTTATTCTATTGCTTATTTCTTCACACTATGAAAAGCAGATGAATCAAGAATTTAACTGTGTGAGTAAAAATCAGATTATTTTTAAATAAGCTCCACATTGGTTTTTGAAATCAGACTCAGAATCAGCAGCTTATTCCCATTTTCTATCTTTTTTTTTAACTTTCTATCACAAGCATTAGGACTTTCACCTGGACCAGCTCCTCGTTACGCTCCTGTAGGTCTACACTGCCGCGGGACTTCCCATGATGCACTGAGCTCCTCCTCTCCCTCTCCATCTGTACGTATCACTGATGCATGTTATACTAACTCTGAATCTTCTCTCGTCTCTCTCCTCCTGTTGCTTCCTGCAGAGCTCTAGAGTCTGAATCTGTGATTGCAAACCACCCACTGCTACAATTAGTATTAGTCTTATTATTGTAATTATTATTATTTCTATACATCTCTAATTTAGCTACAGTCTCTCTCTCTCTCCCTCTCCCTCTCTCCATCCCTCTCTCTCTCTCTCACCAGTGGAGGCAGATGGCCGCCCTCCCAGAGCCCCGTTATGCTTGAGGTTTCTTCCCGTTAAAAGGGAGTTTTTGTTTTTTTTCTTCTTACCACTGTTGCCAAGTGCTGCTCATGGGGGAATGTCGGGTC
>JAJDFG010000348.1:5000-243468 GCA_021039105.1 Scomber colias
AGCAACCATAACACAATCTGTATCTATAACAACCATAACACAACCTGCATCTATAGCAACCATAAAACAACCTGTATCTATAGCAACCATAACACAATCTGTATCTATAACAACCATAACACAATCTGCATCTATAGCAACAATAGAACAATCTGTATCTATAGCAACCATAACACAACCTGTATCTATAGCAACCATAGAACAACCTGTATCTATAGCAACCATAACACAATCTGGTGGTCTTTTTGTGCTCTACATACCTCATACAAGTGGTAAAGATTTCCCAAATAGTTAAATGGATTAAATAGATTTTGTTTTTGACCAGATATCATGACATAAAGTTACCTCTAACAAACAGTTGACCAGACCTACAAAGGGTTAAGGAAATATCCATCCATTTTTGGGGTAACTTTATTCTTACATGTTTTAAATATCAGGGGATCTCCTGGAGTTTGTAGGGTGTTGGATGTACAGTACAGTTTGTACAGCACACATTGGATTGTCAGAAGCTGAAAAGGTGTCTTTTGTAGGATTTAGCCAACAGGATAAATGGCAAGATGCATCAGAGAAGCAAAACAGTCACAGTTCAGGTTTGGAGCAGTATGATATGTAGATCCTAAATCCTGTACTTTAAATTTGAGACTGCTTTTCAAACCAAAAAGAAAACACTGACACATGAAAGCCAAATTTGGTTGAAACGTGGAGCAGTAATACTGTATGAACTGTAAACTCCTGGTGAACTCCAGCTAAGTTGTGGCTCTGCACTAAAATATGGAAAAACTGGATTATAATACAATACCCTCTCCATTGTGACACACTACACTATCTTATTTGAGTTTTAAAAAATCAAGCACAATTTCAACTATTGAGATGAAATCTAACTTAATTAGCAGAAACATTTGGAGAATATTTTAACTCCACACACACACTGCATGATTTTATATCCCAGTTGTCAAAACCAGCTGGCCCAGAATGTGACAAACTCAGTCCAACGTTTCAGTCATTTTAGTGTAACCAGAATCAGTCAAACATTCACTGCACTTTAAGTCCGTCCCTTACATTACCATGGATGTAGGACAGAGGCAGGTAGGGTAAAGAGTGTAGGGTTCAGATGTCAGATAAAAGATTAGAGTAGTGTTGGGAAATGAAAGTATGTAGAGCTTTAGGAAATGTACTCACAGTCGAGACAGGGCTTCATTCTTCTGAAACAGCAGTTCTGAAAGTTGGCTGAGGCGGTTCTTGTTGAGGCGACTGGACACACATACAAAAACAAATGTATGCAGAATTTTAAAAAACTTGCATGTTATGTTGCATACAACTTATATGTTTAAATACAGTGTATGTGTACTGTGGATATGTGTAAGGTGTGTGCTCTTACAGTCTCTCCAGCTCCTTCAGCTCATCAAAAGATCCCCTCTCCACGTTACTGATCTGGTTCTCCATCAGATGACTGTAATACACAATCATTAACAGAGATTAGACAAACAGGTTCACAATGTTTCAGTCTGTCTTAAAAGAACAGTCAGAAGCACAAATGAACATTAAAGCTGTTTTTCTTGCTGTAATCATTCCTCCTGTTCATACTGACCATTAGAAAATCCCTTCATAATGTTTACAATGTAAGTGATGGCAGACAAACTCCACTGACCAAGTTGATCCGAAGCTAATATGAAGCTTCAATCGTCCAAATGAGTCAAATCAAGTAGATATCGTATAACTTTAGTCTTTTTGGTGCCAAAGTCCCTCTTTTTGTAACTATACTTCCACCACTGTTCAACAGGGAAACACAAAGAGGGAATTTGATGCTACAGATATTAAGGTATGTGCATGGGGCCATTTTTTCGAGGTCGATTAATTGGTGGGTATATGCATACGCGTAGATTACGGGGGGGACGGGTGGGATATGTCCCCACCACTATTGTCCCCACCACTTTTAAAATGTGCAAACCAATTGCGACCGAAAAAAAATCCCCACATACTCAACCGAAATCGTCGAGTCTAAATCATACGATAGGCGCGCACTATGACATCGTCACTGCATGCACACCTGCCTGGCTGTGTGTGGAGCAAATGAGCGGGAGGGGATTGTGATCATCAGTACCTCATCCAGTGGCGTGGTGCGCCGCGCGCGCACCTGTGGGCATTCATTCCAGCAGTGCCAGAAACGCATCTGCCTCTGAACGGTCCACATAATACCGCACACCCTGCTGCTGCATACACCCACTTGACCCCACGTCGCTGCAAGACAAAGGCAGGGTCACCCCCGACCAGGTACGTGTCAGCACAGACCCCGGGTCGAGCCTCGTGCACTAATGCAGTATAACATAAGCTGCCAGCAGCCCTGGCTCTCAGAAGGCTGATGCTCAGTACCTCGTTTCATTTCGTACCCCCTTTACAGTCTGGCATTGTTTGTCTGGTAAACTTTGTTGATGTCAAGAGAAGTGTTAAATTGCCAACACTGCTCTTTGTCCTATGTGTATTAGTATTACATATCCCGAGCCAATACACTGGTGTTTCCAACGCCGTTTTGCAAAACAAGCCAAAACACAATCTGTGGTTTTCAACTTTTATTGTTCGAATACAATTTTCAACACCTGACAATACACTGTAGAGCAGGGATTCCCAAACTGTGGTAGGCCTACGCGTACTCCCGGTGGTACGCGAGCTGCTTCTAGGGGGTACGTACGCGAGATGAAAAGGGCTATGGCGGACAGGTGTTAAAATTAACTTTTTAAATCTTTTGTAATTAATTCATGAATAAATACATAATTTCGAATCGGATCATAACGATATGGAAACATGAAATTAAAGGATATCACTTATAAACTGTGTAGGTGTTCATCAAAAAAAGGGCAGCTTATTAAACATGACGCTGGAATAGCTACATCAATAGAATGCGTTACTTTTGTGTCGGATGGTGGGTGGTCGTGGGGCAACAGTTTTGGAACCGCTGCACTAATTCAAGACTCATTGTGGATATAACAAGTTTTTTTTTTTAAAACAACAAAAACGGAAAGGAGGGGGGGAGGGGGGGGGGGGTGTTACGTTTTTTGTCCCCACCACTTCTAAAACCAAACTGACGCCCTTGGGTATATGACTATGACTAATCGAATATTCGCTGCATGCCAACATTCACAGGGGCAAAATAGATAATGCATCACAAATTACTTTCAATATTCATAAACAACAAGCTTTAACTGCACAAACTTATGTTAATTTAAATGATAATCAGCCTTCATGTCTTTACAGAAAGACGAGGAGCCGTTATAAACGTTGACGTACTAGTTTGGTGATTAGCGTCAGGTCCGTCTCCCTTAGTAACCGTCATAGCAGACAGCAGCTTTTTGTCCGTGTGAAACCACGATAGCTCTTCTCCTCAACTCTGCTCCACATATTTCACACCTGACAACTGTCTGTAAGTTTTTCCACACTGGACTTTTGTGTGGCTTCATCTGCATCATGTTCCCTCCAGTCAGCTAGCTAACAGGCTAATTTACTACCGAGTCAAAGTAGCTGAGGGCAGCAGGAAAAAATCACTCTCTACTTCAAAATAAGGTGGAGGCGGTTTACAAAAACGTAGACACCCCCTAGTGGCTGAACGTGAGAATTGCTCTGTAGTACTTGTTAATGAACCCTTCATAGTAGACTGCACAACTCTTGATTAAAGTTTGTCAATGAAAAAATAAAATTAAAAAAAAAAAAAAACAACCACGGCATAAAGGTCGACTATTCAATGATTTGGTTTTAATGACACATCCCTATCAGATATCCACTTGACATGACTAACTGCTGAAGCCTCATATAAGCTTCACATCAACTTTTAAATGACTGTGTGAAATGACTGTCCTCCATCACTTCCATTAAAGGCACATTTGAAGGAGATATTTTAATAGCCAGTATGAACAAGAGGAATGATTACAGTGAGTGGAAATCATTTTGTCAATAGATCAGATACCCAGTTGGATGTTTCATAATGTAACTATTAGTTGTAAAAAGCTGCAATATAACTGTTTTCAGCACAAAAATGACAGCTAGCAGCTTTATTTGGATGACTTATTCATTTTTTGTAATATTTGACATCCAAACTATAATTTAAGCACATACTGATTATACTTACATACATATCTGTCTATTTTAGCAAAAAAAACATTGCATCAAGTAAATTAAACTAATTAAGGCAAGTGGGTGACATCAGTTTGCCATTTGCTACACAAACATAAACTGAGAGCACTTCTTAATTTGTGGACACATGCACACATAATAATTAAAATGAGGGTCTAAACAAACCAAATCAAAAGACAAAAAATTGCATCTTTCAAAGTCTAATGAATCAATTTGAAGACACAAAGCCTCAACACACTCTTCATCAACTTTTGCCACGATCTGTATATCTGATAAATAGACTCCAGACTTTGTAAAACGACTGAGGGTAACACTCAATCCCCTCCTGACAGCGACGAGCCTCAGGCTCCCAGCGGGCCACTAATCTGTTCTGAGCAGGCCTCCAGAGATGTCATTAGTTCCTGGCATGTAATCCTTTTAACACCTCATGTCCATCACTGACACTCAGCACAGACGCGATCCTCGGGGTAACACAGGAAACCACCGCTGGTCCGACCTCTCCCAGAGGGCACTGTGTTTCCAGGTTGAAAGGTCACATTTAAACCCCTCCCTGTTGTATATATGACTGACACTGACACCCAATAAATACCTCTGGCTGGCTCGTGTGTCGGTGCTGAGCTAAAGCATCGTTCTTTGCCCTCTGGCTTTTGATGGCACCGCAGCTATGATTCCCACATTCCTACCGGAGTTAAAGCTACCAAAGACATGTGGGAAAGAATTTCTGCTAAATAAATACAATCTGCTGCCTTGTCAACAGAGCCTGACACCAGGGGGAGAAGGTTAGGGTTAAGTATTTTCTGGAAAGGTTTCAGTGTTTTAGTTTGAATTAAAAACAAATAAAATAATCTAATGGTTGGAAAACCAAAAGAAATTATGTGCCTCAGTTAAAAATGTTCTGAATAACAACCACATTTAAAACACAATCATGCCAACACTTACATAAAACTGGCATGAAGCTTGATGGATTATATACATGAACATTTTTATGATTGTAACAGTAAATATGACTCACAGGACTCGGAGGTGTTTGAGACCAGAGAAGTCGGTCTTGGTGATGACTGTCAAGTTATTCCCGTTCAGGTCGCTGAAAAACAAAAGTGACAACAGCAGGTCAGAGAACAGGAAGTGAACTGTGGACAGAAGTCAATATCAATACATGCAATCTGAGCCTCAGAGGTATAAAATAACATAGAACAGAGAGATGTTAATACTGATAAATGGACTGTACTCATATGGAGCTTTTTGATCACTCAAAGCGCTTTTACACTGCATGTCACATTCACGACAGGGGATACCACGCACATTCAATCAGTGTGTGCAATTTGGGGTTAAGTATCTTGCCCAAGGACACATCAACATCCATACTGGAGGAGCCAGGAATTGAACCGCCAATTTTCCAATTGGAGGGCAACCGCTCTACCTCCTGAGCCACGCCACCCCATAAGCTCTTGATGATAAGTACTGTATGAATATCAAAACACACACACAGTCTGGAGTTGCTCACATATAGTAGGTGGCATATGGAGATGGACGAAATGGAGAAAATCGAAGATCGAGATATTTTTGACCAAATACTTCGGCATTGATATTGGGACACCATTGTAGAAATGTCTATTGGTGCTGTCACAAAATCTTTATACAATAAGATTTTTGACAAATAATCAACAGTAATGTGGATAAAATGGCTAAGTAGGTAAAGGCAAACAATAGAACAGCCTGAATATCACTTTACTCTAATAAAGCCTTTAAAACCAGGATAAAACAACACTTACGACATATCAGGATATTATGATATCCAAAATCTACGAAGATATGTAGCTACTTATCATGATATCGATATATAGCCCAACTCTAGTGGCATAGGTACAAAGAAGAAAGACACACCTATAACTTACTTTACAGAAATGTTTTTAGGTTACTACAAAAATGTTAAGTTAAGAACAGAAGATATTATATGGGAACCAAAAATCGCCTGTGATAAATTTTGTGCCAATCCATGAAGTTGATGTTGGGATTTTTCACAAGATAAGTGAAATGTTTGACCTACTGATGGCACTAGAGGTAAAGTCAGGGGGTAAGAAAAGTCATAAGGCTTCATCCTCCTTGGAACATGAATGTCTGTACAAAATTTCAAGGCAATCCATCCAATAGTGGCTGAGATATTTCAGTCTGGACCAAAGTGGTGAATCGACAGACTAACACCATCACACGGAGCTATCAAATAAAAGTAAAAACATCTCTGTACTGTCCAGCACATCGTTTCTGTTCTTTGAAGTTATTTTCACTCACAGCGAAGAACGTCATTTCGGTGTGAGTTCCCTTTGAGGACAAGCTGAATGTTTTTACTGTAAAAGCAGCTAACGTCAGCTCAGAGCTGCGAGAAAAATAAAGGAAACCGTTTCTGCCAGATATTAATTCAGACATACAGTACGAGACCCCTTCCAAAATAAAAACAGCTACTGTTTGTCAAAGGTCTCATGTTCCTCCTCGACTCACATTGACATGCTCTCTCCACTCGAGGTAGAAGCCTTAGAGAAGAGTTTCCAACCATTTTATATAGACACTGTAGGTAAAGTGTTGCCAGTGTGTGTGTGTTATGTGATATTGTACTTAGGAGGTGGGGGGGGGGGGGGTGGGGGGGGCACACTCTTTTCAACACAGTAACAGAGGCTGCTCTTGGAGGGAGGGGTTTAACCTATGACCTCATTGTCTGCTTTGATTGACAGCAGCGAAGACAGAGAGGGGATGATGTCACTCTTCCCACGAGGCTTTGTGGAAGGAGAGGTAAACTGAGCCGTGTGCACGTACCTGTATGTGTGTATATATGTGTGTAGATGTGTGTGTGTGTGTGGAGGGTGTCATGTTCCTGTACTACTGTAAAGGGTGGAGCAGAGTGTGACCTTGTCCTGTCCTGCCCCGTATAAAAGGAAAAGAGATAGAGAGACAGTGGATGTTGTGGTCTCTGTGTGTGTTTGTGTGTGTTTGTGTGTGTGTGTGTGTGTGTGTGTGTGTGTGTGTGTGAACCCGACTAATACTGGATTCTTGGGTTAGATGCCGATATTAGGGAGCAAAAATTCCAATATCAGATATACAGAACATGTACATAAACACAGTTTTTTTTTACAATGATCCCTCAAATGTGGTTATTAAACACAGATGTGAATGGAGGGATGATATTTTACCGTTTAACAACACACTTTATTGTGTAAAATGACATCAGACTGAAACAGGAAACTTCACTGGAATTTAATAAACAACATATACGCCCATGAGGATATCTCTGATTGGCTGAATATCATCCAATAACATCAGTTGACCCATATATCCGTCAGCTTTAGAGTTCATCTCTTGAAAGAAAACTGAAAAACGCTCAAGCATTACATGAAGAATGGCTACCCTTCAAAAAAAGCTAAGGCTCATAAATTATGAGTATAGAAAAGCATCTGTGATAAGTGGGTCCTTGCATACTTGGCATGTACCTGGAAGATTACAAAGTGTATCCACTACATAGTGAACGAGAGCCAAGTACTTCCTGGCAGACAAAACAATGTCCTCCCTGAGAAAGTCATTTAAACTGTCATTTGGCACAATATGCAGTAAACATAACCAAACATTTGATGAGGCCACTATATTGTTCGTGTTGAAATGACGGCAGAAAAAGCAGCTCCTCTCTTGTTTTGTTTGTTTTTAAAGCTTTCTACTATAAATGTTTGTTCAGAGCTTGCTGCAGACGTGTGGACGATCCCCAACAAAAGTCGTTCTCTTGTCTTGTGCAGGAGTTGTTTATTGCTCTCCGACATTGTGGTGGGAGCTGTGGACAAACCATGCAGGAAATGTCATACGTGTCAGTGGCTCCAGTGGTTTTATATCTCTCTCTTTATATTTTACACGCTGATATACTCGTCTCTACCTCTTTTTTATAAACACGCTGGTCATCTGGTGTTGTTTGACTGTCAGTATTTTTGAAAGGGCCATTGGGTTGCAGATACGACAGACCAATGAGCGAATCATCAACAAGGAGGCACGTGCGGTTGTCTTGTGAGTGCACACGAGGGTTTGTGTAGCCCCACAAATAAAGCCTACAACTAATGTAGTATATAATATAACTTATATGGTTGGGTCGCCGGCAAATACCCAGATTCATTAAACTAACACTAAAATTGTAAAGAGTAGTAAAGAGTAGGGCTGGGCAATATATTGAAATTATATCGATATCGTGATATGAGACTAGATATCGTCTTAGATTTGGGATATCGTAATATCACGATATTTTATCAGAGTTGTCTTTACCTGGTTTTAAATGCTGCATTACAGTAAAATATATAATTTTCTGAACTTAACAGACTGTTCTATTATGTACCTTTTACCCACTTCGACAGTCATCTCTGTAGAACGACATAAAACTGGTTATTTAGGCTCACACACACATGTAACTTCTCCTTCGTTCTCTACAGTGAAAATGGCAAAGTCGTAATCTAGTGGAAAATTGTGGCTGTGTGTCTGTTGCGTGTCGCTTTGGCTCAAGCTGCTGCTCACCGTCCAATGAAAATAATTCACTTGTCCTGCACAATGTCACCCAAAAAGACAGATTGTTGCACTAGAGTCCAGAATATTACACTTAGGTGTGTAAAACATCCTTAAAATCTCATCTCATTGAACAAAAACATAAAAAATGTGAAGTTCCTGCAGTCTGAGGATGGAGGAGGTGGTGTTACTAAGGGAGTGAGGGAAAAGCAGAGGCACGGGATTGGCTGGGACTAAGGGAGGGAAGGATGGATGGAGACGGGTCGTGGCGGGGGGTCCACAATCACTCCCTGGATGTGTGTGAAATTACCCTGACAGTTAGACCGCACAAGCAAAACACACATCAGGAGGGAGGCAGATGAGAGTGAGCAATGACCTGCACATTAGCACACATGACGAGCGTGGACAAAGTGCAGTGGGGGGAAAAAGAAAAAAAAAAGAAAAGTCTGAAAATATGAGCTGCAAAGTGGGAAACGCTCATAAGCTGTGTAGTTGGGTAATGAGCAGGAGAAGGAAAGACACACGAGGGGGAAAGAGATGAAGACAGAGACACAAGCACGGCCCTGATGAGGCGTGGTTAATTGAGTTTTGTGCAGCATGGCGGGGTCAGGGGTCAGCCGAGCGACAGACTCCCCCTCGAGTGGCGACTCTGCCAAACAATAGCTCATTAAAGCAGAACGCGTCTCACTGACACACACACACACACACACACTAACACACACACTAACACACACACTAACACACACACAATCACAGCCTCTATGGGCAGTGAGGCAGTTGATCCGCTCAGCTTCTTCTACACCGTTAGATCTGACATGGAAGGCGGGCAGGAGGATGGGTTTGGGGAGATGGGGGGTTAGTGGGGGGGGCAGCTCGGTGAGATGATGAGATGATTGTGTGGAAAGAAAAGAAAGAAATTAAGTAAGAAAGACAGACAGACAGACAGACAGACAGAAAGACGACATACAGTAAACAGTCTAAATCTGTCTGGGTTGGTACAGAGAAGGATCGTCAGTATTATCAGATCCAGGTAAGATTGGCTAATTAATCAAAAAGTAACCGAGACTGACATCACGACTCTCTAACTAACTTCATATCAGTCTACTTGACAATTAATTCTTCCATATATAACGCTGTCCAAATGCAGTTCGAAGGGATGTAATTAACCAGACGTGTTCAAACATGACAACATTGGAGAAAGGTGATGAGAACAAGACATACCTTGGGCTTCGTTCAACCTGATACAGCGTCAAATAAAGTCGGAAAAAGTGAACTGACACAACTTCTGGGAGGAGAAAGAAAGACTTGAGTATAATAATGTCACTAAAGAAAGAGACTAAAGATCAGGCTTATAAGATAAGAGATAACAGAAGCAGGGTTCAAAATTAACTTTTATGTCCATCAGCCAAATGTGTTATTAATGTTCCACTTTTACCAGATACTCAAAAGATTACCATTGAGGGTTTTTTTTTGGGTGGGGAGTGAAACAAATGTGCATTTACCAGCATTTGACTGGTGGCTGGTGATAAAAGTTTTGTTCAAATCTGTAATATGGCTTATTTTGACATTTGCAAGGTATGTTTAAGTTTACATTGTAATGAGTGCTCTGATCTGTGTATTAAGTGTGTTTTTTTTTTTTCATATCTCTCTATCATGATTGAGTAGTTTCAGATCTGGGGTTCATTTGTAAGCCTAATGAAAATGGAAGGATGGACAGAATTGTAACATATGGTAAAATAAAACAGGAAGTATTATACACAACACGTATCGTAATCAATCCTCAACAGCTTCCGTCCATATCTGTGTATTTTTAGAAAGCCTCTGAAACACAAACACGTAGAATGCAGCAGGATACAATTGAGCACACACACATGTGGCCAATCAATGCAAATGGCTAATGTTAATCTGCTGATCAATTCAGCATCTGTGCTAGATGCAGGGACCAGTGAGCTATGAAGATAATCATTAAAAAGGCACGCACATCCCAAAACCCAACAGGATCAGGCGCTGGATCAGAAAATACCCCGCGAGGCTGAAAAAGAGAGAAATCCGCACAGCAAATACTGTAGCTCCATGTTTACAGGACTTTTATTTTCTGCTGCGTGATGTTTGGAGCACAGAAACTCCTCAGGCTTAAATATTAAATACTCGCAGTTAATAAAACCACAATACAGTATAACATTGTATTTTACATATTCGGAAGTCTTTCCAGTTATAAATGGGTTACATATAAATACATATACAAAAAGGAAATATAATACATGTACCCCCAATGATTTGTACTCCAATAAAGGATTCAGATCTTTCTTTTTCCAACTCTGTGAGGTATGAAGACTTGCACACATATTAAAAATGAACAAAACCCTCTTTTCTCTTTTCCACGCAGCCACAGACAGACAGGCAGCGCAGTAATACCCAGTTTCAGATGGTCTGAATAAACAGTGAGTGAAACCCAACACTTTTCTGCTCCAACACCTGTTTACTAAACAGAGTTGCAATCCATTCACATCTGAATCCTTCATCAAATCACGTTTCTTTGATCTGAGCTACGGTGGATTTGTTTTTTCAAGGTCCAAACTGCTGTGATTACACCAGAGCCAGCAGTAATAAACACACGCACCCAGAAGCAGCTTGTTTTAACAGTCAGAGTTTCAAACGTTGAAAACAAAATCAGATCCCAGTTCTTGTAAGTTTAGCTCATTTCATCTGATGTTTACGCCAGTCCAAAACAAACCAAGAAAAGTGAAAATATGAGCTTTAGTTTACACTGTAGTTAATGTTTCTGAGAGCAAAACTGCTGTCAAATCAGCACCCAGCAACTTACAAAACACTATGTCACTGAGGCAAATCGGTCTACGTCACACTCAACCAGTCCCAGGCCCAGAAATTTCACACTAGTTCACTTGCATCAACCTGCTGATACAGTTTAATACTTCAGCCACCTGCAAACAATGAGTGTATGTCCAATCATCTGACAATCTGTCCCTTTCTGAACAGTTTCAATGGACAACCCCTGAGATGATTCTGTGCACCAAATAGGCATGGGCCGGTATGAGATTCTGGCGGTATGATAACCATACCGCCAGCGATTACAGCTCTGAAATGTTCCTAAAAGGAAGAAAAATAAAGCTGCACCACCTGAGGGATTTCTGACCTTTCCACTTCCTGTCTTTGACCAGACTAAAAACAGCTCATACCTTAGGAACGGTATGACAGAAAATTTGGCGGTTTTGGTTATCGTGACTTTTTCTTATAGTCAGCCTAGTACCAAACCATCTCTTGTCTCAGGTTACCTAAAGGTTAGGTTGGTTCTTATCACGTCTGTTTTCAATGCAATCCATTCAATAGTTGTTGAAACATTTCAGACAAAACCACAAATGTCAACCACATGATGGTGCAAAAGTCAGTCATCATCCTCTAGGAACATTATAAGCGCTACTTTTTCTTATAACAGATTAGCTTGTTTTTCTCTGTTCACATGCATCGATGTCTGACGTGCTCCATGGTGACCATAAAATCCAACACTTCTCTCCTCTTGTTCAAGACATTTTATTTCCACAAACTTCTATGTTTCAGGGTTCTTACCGCAGCTTGGACTGACAGACAGATCAAAACCGGTCATTTGTCTTTTTCCATACGTTCAAACAAAACAACACTGGCAGCGGTCTAAAACTGTATGGCTGCGTGCCTCCAAACCAAGGGCCACACCTGCCCCAATAACCAACACCAATATATCACAAGTTCATGTTAATATCTCTAGTAAACCAGAAGAAAAAATTAAATATTAATCAAAATAAAAATCAAGCATTTGGCTCCAACAAACATGAATGCTGTTTTAAGAAAAGAAAGAAACACAGATGTAAAACTCATTGTCTATAAGTAACAACACTAAAACGTCTGTTGCTTTGGTTACGTCAGTATAGGAGGCGCAGGTTTGAAACTGCACATTGCAATTCTCTTGGAAAATGACTTATCCGTGAACCTAATCACATTTCAGGACCTTGGTTTCATTACTTCCACGTCAACCTGCATTAAAATAGTTGTGTTTGCATCTCATCAAGCGACCCAAAGGAGGGAAATGAGTCAACATTTAAGTAAACTCTAAACATCTCAAATTAACGGCAAATGATTCACATCATTTAGAGGATTTCAGAGCCGTTCTGTGCAAAAAAAAACTGGGGTGGTTTGGTTCTTTGTTTGGTCATATGAGAGCAGAGCAATCAGTACAAGATGTTACTGAGCGTGAAGTTTCTCGAGACCTTTCCAACCAGCCCTGGAGTGCTTTACTTGGACCAAGATTTGACCATGACCAATATCCCACCCAGATATTTGGTACATGGACCTAAGAGTGGCAGCAAATGTTGCTTAGTACAAAATAATTTCCTAACCAGGCAGGATAATTACTGTTTTCGAGCCGTTTTTATTGATTAATGACAGCGTACCTAAATTCTATTGCGTGAGAAATATTACCAAGTTCCAACTAGACTGCATTGCAGATGTAAAAGCTGTTTTAGTTTTCCCTGTCACATCCATTTTACTCTATCCATTTTTTTTTCACTTCACCATCCTTTTCCTTTTTCAGCTCTATCCCTTCTGTTCCTTCAAGTCTACCTCTCCAGATCCCCCCCCGTCTGAACACTCTCATTCCCGTCTTTACCGTCTCCTTCCTTCTCCGATTCATTCCTCACATCCCCTCTTTCTCCCTAGATGCAGTGGAAGTGACTAATATTAGCGGCCACACACACACACACACACACACACACACACACACACACACACACACACTCAGGTCTAATGACACTTCATTAGCAGCATCTTTCCCACTGAGGCACTGCAGGGGAAATGGTAAGATCATTATAAGAGACAGACAGAGAGAGAAAGAAAGACAATAGGAGAAGCCGAGGTGACAGTCATTGGTAATGAAACTGAGAAACGAGGTGTGTGTGTGTGTGTGTGTGTGTGTGTGTGTGTGTGTGTGTGTGTGTGTGTCTGTGTGTCTGTGTGTGTGTGTGGTCTGTCAGGCCACTTTTAGGGTTTTAGACTTAAGACCAGTTAATTAGGGGGCGGCTTGTCCAATTTCGGACAAAGCCATGACCCCAATTGGGATAAGGTTGATTTTTGGTTCAGTGGTTGAAGGTTAGGGTTACGGTAAGTCTTCAGGACATAAATGTAAATCTATGTAACATCCTTGAAAATGAGTTTGGTCTGATGTGTGAGCGTTTGTGTGTCTCTGTGTGTATGATTTAACCCTCCTGTTGTCCTCAGGTCAAGGAAGGACAGGAGGGAAGGAAGGAAGGAAAGGAGTAAGGAGGGAGGGAGGGACAGAGCAAGGAAGGAAGGAAGGATATGATTAAAGAGGAAGGAAGGAGTAAGGAGGGAGGGAGGGAGGTAGGAAAAGAGGAAGGAAGTAAGGAGAGAAGGAAGGGAGGAAGGAAAGGAGGAAAGAAGTATGGAATGAGGAGGGAGAAAAGAAAGAGGGAAGGAAGGAAGGAAGGAAGGAACAGTCAAAAAGAGATGGGGTCAATTTGACCCGGGAGGACGGCAGGAGGGTTTAAGGCTCCCAATTGATAAAACTTTGATGTTTAGATCAGTGGTTAAAGGTTAGATTTGAGCGAGTAGTGGTGATGGTTAGGGTTAGAATAAGTCTCCAGTAAATTAATGTAAGTCTATGTAAATACCCCGTCAGAGTAGGGTTAGGGTTGTGTGTGTGTGTGTGTGTGTGTGTGTGTGTGTGTGTGTGTGTGTGTGAGTGTGTATAAAGTACAGAGACAGGGAGGGAGTGAAGGACTGGAAGTGATTATAAGAACTAAAGAAAATAATTCAACTACTTTACAGCTGCCAATATCAAAGATTATTTTTCTTTGTATAGCCGTTGGAGTTGTTTTGTAGTACAGTAATATAAAGTCTGCACCAGTTTTTAAAGGACCAGTTCATCCAAATCAGAGAAAATATATATTCCCGATCACATCTACTGGGATCTGGATAGATGAATAGTTCTGTTTTAGGATTTAAAGATGTTTAACCTTCGTGTCGTCCTCCCAGGTCAAATTGACCCCGTCTGTTTTGACTGTTCCTTCTTTCCTCCCTTCCTCTTTTCTTTTCTCCCTCCATCCCCCTTTCTTCCTCCGTCCTTCCTTCCTTTCTTCCTTCCTCCCTCCTTCTCTCTTTCTTTCCTTCCCTCCCTCCTTTCTTCCTTCCTCCCTACCTCCCTTCTATCCTCCCTTCCTTACTTCTGTCTGTCCTTCCTCCCTCCTTCTCTCTTTCTTTCCTTCCCTCCTTTCCTGCCTCCCTCCTTCCTTCTTTCCTTCCCTCTTTTTCTTCCTTCCTTCCTCTCTTCCTTCCTTCCTTCCTTCTTCCTCCCTTCCTTCCTCCCTCCTTTCCTGCCTCCCTCCTTCTTTCCTTCCCTCCTTTTCTTCCTTCCTTCTTCCTCCCTTCCTTCCTTCCTCCCTCCTTTCCTTCCTTAAAAAAATGCAAAAAAGTAGAAGGCAGAATTGTAAACCATCCAACAATAAATGTGAAAAAAAAAAATCACAGCTTTGGCATTTTGCAATTCTTAGTCCTTCTTTGCGATTCTCAGATTTTCTTTGCACTTCATCATCTTTACAGTAGCTGGAGAAACGTTGGGATGACAGGGTTTCTTTGTGGTGAGCTCCTGCTGTTCAACCATTGGTCTGATTAACTGCCAGAGACTTTGGGAAGTGACCACAGAAACCTGACGCTGTTTTCAGACTGTAGCCCTTCATACAAGTAGACATTAAAAAGATTTCCTCTGTCAGTTTTCATCTCTTACCTACATCTAATAGTACCTTATAGCATTCAAAGTTACTGGCGTTTCCTGTGAGCGTCCATGTAGTGGTCGATGGTTTTAAGTCATCAGCAGTGAAGTTTCATAAATGGGTGATCAAAACCAACATAGGAAATAATCGTTATTTCAACATTTAGCGAGTATTGCTCTGGGAATGACAGCAGTAGGATCTGGGCTCTGTGGTTACTTCTCAAAGTGCGTGGCAGAATATGAGCAGTGAAGCCGCACCACAAACCACAACCATTTAATATTTAAAGCTGCAGTTGGTAACTTTGAGGAGAGAGAGGACTTAGCATCAAATTTGAAGAAGTACAACTGTCAGATCCCTCCCCCTCTCCCTCTCCGCTGCACTCCTGCCCTGCCTCCAAAGTCCCTCCCCCAGAGGAGGCTGACGTGCGCGCGACCACGTGCACGCGATCGGTAATACATGAACTACACTCCACACAGCTAGATATAAAACGCTTTACAGTGACTTTCACATGGCTATACCTTACCTAGAAACTCAGAGATAACGGGGAGGGGCCTGTGAGGAGGAAGGAGGAGGGGCCTGTGTGGAGGAAGGGGAGGAGCCTGTGAGGAGGAAGGGGAGGAGCCTGTGAGGAGGAAGGGGAGGAGCCTGTGAGGAGGAAGGGGGAAGGGCCTGTGAGGAGGAAGGGGAGGAACCTGTGAGGAAGAAGGGGGAGGGGCCTGTGAGGAGGAAGAGGGAGGGGCCTGTGTGCGTGAGCAGTGATTGACAGCTGTCAGACACTCCATCAGACACAATCCCGGCTCTGATTGGTTCAGTAGGAGGGGCTAGGTTTATGAGCCTGTTTTTTTTTTGTTTTTTTACAGATTAGTAGTTTCATGTAATGTTGTCTTTACATAGTGATAGTCTTAGCAAATATGACAAAAAGTTACATTTATAAGACTAACTGCTAACCAACTGCAGCTTTAAGCAAATCTGAGATCTGCAAAGAAAAACAGAGAATTGCAAAACTAAAAAAATAAATAAATAAAATGCAATCCAAAGGACGGGAAACACAATCATACTGAAGCCTTCTTTATTTTGAATGTTATATATTTTGGTTTGGATACTGACACCTCTTCATTAAAATAGACAGAGCTGTGGATGGACTTTCATTTGCGGTGCTTTCAACACTTCAGAAACTCAATTTGAAAAACTCAACAGCAGCACGTCTTTGAAGAAACAGTGTCCAGATTACTCAGGATAATCCGCAGAACTCGCCGTGGATCATTTCCAAGTTCCCCCATGAAAAAAACGTCTCCCAGTGAAGTCTGTGGATTGTCCTCCGTAACCCGGAGACGTGTTAGTGTTGAGTTTTTCAAAAGGGTGAAGTCTTTGTCATTGTGAAGCGGGCGAAACCTCCTCTTGACAATATACTGATTAAATAAAGATGTTTGGAAGCTCAGAGTTTTTATTTATGGAATTCGAAGGACAATTAAAAATGCAATTGAGCTGAACGCAATCTAAAGAAAACAGTCATTTGTATTAATCACAGTGTGGAAACTTACCTCCTAATGAGGTACAAAAAAAATGAGGTGTCCACAAGCCAAAAACAATATTTTAGGGTTAAGGATTTATAATTTCTGCTAATTACTGCAAGTCGATGCAACGTCCTCCTAAAGTCAAAATAACAAAAACAAATAAAAGTTTGTGTGTTAATTATTAAAATGTGTATTTTTACATGTGGCACACGTACTTTTCCACTTTCTACCAGCTGTAAAAGCAAAACTCCAAAACACTCCAATATCAGTATATAAATGCTAAAACATATATAGACGATGCACGCACACATACAAAGAACATATGAAGGCGTGAAAGAACTCTCCAAAAATAAAATCACACGTGTAAGTTGGTGTGTTTTTCTCAGTGATTCATGCCCAGTTTCTATAACGATGCATTTACAGTCATAATTGACACAAACACAGTCTGAGGGTTTTTTTTATAATCTGCAGTGGACGACCGCTGTAGGTTCACAGCTCTGAGTCACACGGGTCGAGTCGTATGTGCTCTCTCCCTCTCTCTCTGTCTCTCTCCCTCTCTCTTTCTCTCTCTCTGTCTCTCTCTCTCTCTCTCTGTCTCTCCCCCTCTCTCCCTCTCTCTCCCCCTCTCTCTCTCTGTCTCTCCCCCTCTCTCCCTCTCTCTCCCCCTCTCTCTCTCTGTCTCTCTCTCTCTCTCTCTCTCTCTCCCCCTCTCTCCCTCTCTCTCCCCCTCTCTCTCTCTGTCTCTCTCCCTCTCTCTCTCTCTGTCTCTCCCTCTCTCTCCCTTACTCTCTCTCTCCCCCTCTCTCTCTCTGTCTCTCTCCCTCTCTCTCTCTGTCTCTCTCTCTCCCTCTCTCTCTCCCTTACTCTCTCTCTCTGTCTCTCTCCCTCTCTTTCTCTGTCTCTCTCTCTGTCCCTCTCTCTCTCTCTCTTTCCCTCTTATTCTCCCTCTCTCTCTCTTTCTCTCTCTCTCTAACTCCCTCTCCCCCTCCCTCTCTCCCTCTCTCTCTCTCTCACACACAAATGCACAGATAAAACATTTGAGTGTGACACAGACCTCGACCTGCTCTTTCTCACACTCTTTCCTGAACGTGCAAACACACGCTGACATTCGGGTTTGTTTAAAGATTCCCTCTCACTGATTTCATGTTGGGCTCATTTATGGTCAGAACCTCAAGCTGCCACGGTTGGAAAATCAGTGATACCTGTGGCACAGTTGTTTTAAGCCCCATAACCCTTAAACAGGCAAGAGTATCCTAGTTACCTCATGTGCACCTAAAGTAAAACATTTCCACAAATCTACTTTTAAAATATTTTGTATATTTTGGATTTTCATGAGTTGTATCTCCTCCACAATACATTGTCCCTATTAAGGTATAAAAATGGACATAATGGTAAAAACAACTGAGAAGTGATGCAGTCTCTGTTCATTAATATCAAACATACTACGAGTTTTATAATTTATATCAAAGTATAAACCAATCACAAACTTCAATTCTACCAATCTAGTCGTCCCAATTCAAGGCACAGACAATTAAATAACCAACTTAACCAATCGTGCTCCGAAAAAGGTGTTTAAAGAGTCTCCTGGTGCACGCTGCCCTGTTTAAGGGTTAAGAGCACAATGAGCATTACTGTATTGGTATGCAGGGTTATGGATGCTATCTACAAAAAGACAGGAGACGGGTCCGCCATAAGTGTCCCCAAGATAAAACAAGGGGGATCGTGAGATGAACAGGACAGAAAAAAATGGATACAGACAACTCCATTTGTTTTCCTACAATTTTGCTGCTTCTTTTAAAAAGGTATAACATGTTGAAAACAATGGTGAACCCTGCTATCATGTGTTTTATTTACATTCTTAATTCAAGTTTAAACATCCCAAATTATACCAATAACAAACTATGCTGAAAATCGGATGTTTTTTACTAGGTTCTTATAATATCAGTTATTACACAGGAGATAATTGTGGCTTAAAAGTGCTATTTGTAGTGTAAACAGTAAAGTAGTAGTTTAACTTTTCCTTTAACTTAGTTTAAAGGACTATTGCGACTTTATCCATTTTCCTTTATATTTTATTACTACCCCTTCCCATGTCACAGAGGACCCTCTTTTAATGTAAACTGCAGTAAAGAGTTTCATCTTGGAGCAACAAACAGTACGTCTTTTCGGTGAGCAGAGCCATAAAATCCGGGGGTGAAAATCCAAATAAGGTCTGAATCAAAAGACAGGAAGCGTTCTCTCGTACCTGCTCATTTCTCTATTCCCCCAACTTTCTCTCTATCTATCGCTCTCCCTCGGCTTTCTTTCTTTCACACATACGTTTTCCTCTTTTCTCTGCTCAAATAACCGTGCTCATCAGGGCCCAATGGGGTATCCATTTTTCAGTGTTGCCATGACGATCCAACGAGGAGGGGGGTGTTTAGCTTGACTGGTGCAGTCACCTTGATAAATGACCCTCTTATTGCCGGCTGTCTCCCAGGGAATACTGTACACACACTTTGTCTTTCTCTCTCTCTGTGTGTGTCTCTCTTTCTCTTTCACACACACACACACACACACACAGCTGTCTCCCCCAGTGGCTCGCTGTCCAGCTGACATACGCACACACACACACACACACACACACACTCAGATCACTTTACATGTTAATTGGACGACAAGCCCTTTAACAAATAGCCGTTTAATGAGTCGCTCCTCTTCACTGCAGGGTCCGAGTCCGTGTCTACAAGACGGTCGACTGGCGGAGCTCTGGGAGGAGGAAACTATTCAAAAAAAGGTGAAAAGGTCGCCCTGGCTGGTGTTTACATGCACATAGTGACCGGTCATTGGTGGTCCTCTGGTGTAGCGCTTGTTTTCTTTTAAAGGGTCAGTTCACACCAATCACACCACCCACTTTGACCCTTTGGTGGTATCTAGTCGTGCATGTTGAGATTTTGAGATCGGTGTCGAGATCTTTCTGTTGTGATGCCAATATGGAGTAAATGGTAAGGGCTGGGCAATTAATCAAAAAATAATCGAAACCGACATTTAGAAACTCTAATCGACTTAATCTTGCTCATGTCAATTAATGGTGGTGTTCACTGTTGCCATGACAGCAAAGGTTGCATATCTTAAAGGAGTTTGGGTTAGTAAGAACTTTACATAGTTCTAATCAAGTAAACTAGACATTAACCACAGCTTCCTTCCGCTTTTCCTTTTTTCCTTCCTCCCTCCTTTCCTTCCTTCTTCCTCCCTCCCTTCCTTCCTTTCCTCTGTCCTTCTTTCCTTCTTCCTCCCTTCCTTCCTCCCTTCCTCTTTTCCATTCTCCGTCCCTCCTACCTTCCTTCCTCCCTCCCTCCCTAACTTCCTTCCTTTCCTGTCCTTCTTTCCTTCCTCTCTCCCTCCTTTCCTTCCTTCTTCCTCCCTCCCTCCTTTCCTTCCTTCCTCCCTCCTTCTCTCTTTCGTTCATTCCTCTCTCTTTCCTCCCTTCATTTTAACTCAAACCATGATCTTTACATAGTTCTAATCAAGTAAACTAGACATTAACCACAGCGTCACACCTTAAAACATCTTTATCTTCACTCCCTAAAGATCCTCATGTGTGAGGGCAGCAGTGGAAAATACTAAATTAAAGAAACTGTGAAAATACATCATAGTTCATCAAGGGTGGAGATAATCGTTCATTAATCGTAATCCAGGTTAAAAATTCAATTAATCCTGATTTTGATTTTTGCCACAATCGCCCAGCTCTAGTGTGAATGGTAAATGGACTTTACTAGCCTTCAAACCACACAAAGCACTTTTACACTAATAGTCACATTCACACCACTGGCAAAAGGACAAAATTCAAAATGTGGACTGGAAGAACTGGGAATCAGTAGTAGTAGTAGATGACCTAATCTCCGTCCTGATCCATAGTAGAGTAGAATTTTAATTAATTTCATTTTAATTATCGTCAAAGCTCTGAGAACAAAGCAGCAAATAGTTTTTCCAAGCCCAGCGTTACTCTGGATAAATGACAAACCTGATTATTAAAGTTTACACTGGAACTACTTTCTACAGAAGAAATCGTCCCTGTGGAGACTTTTGGCAGCGTATTCTGTCGACTGTCCTAATCACCATAAAAACAGCGGTAAGATTTATTGCCCTTTAGTTTTTTAAATGCTTTGAGGGAAGAATGATCCATTGCCCCTTTGCAGTGAGAAGATACCACAGGTGGAGAGTCTTAATCTTCCTCTCTGCTCGGCCACAACTTGCAATTTTAAAGCTCACGCCGTACGAATCAATTGACCAGCCGTGACCCGATTTTGTCCGGTGATAATTCCAGTAAAGTCTTCAGCAGCTTCACTTTGTGCACTTCGACTCCAAATGGAAAGAAAGGTGGAAAAATAAAAGAAATATGGAGAGCCGCAGATGTCTAGAAGATGCAGACGAGACGATCCGTCTTTCCTGCTGTAAAAGTTTCAGTTTTTAGCCACAGCACGTAAAATACTACTTAAGTAATATTTATATATTTATATGACAAGCCCACTGAAGTTTAAAACACATATTTTGACAACGTAACGCCGCAAATCATCGGAACCGTGAAACTGCTCACACTGCAGGAAGTTGCTAAATATTTTTTCTGACGTGCCAGAAATCCAACCAATCATCTACGTCAAAGTCAAACAACATAAATTCATCAGTTAGCCCAAATTCTTCCACTATCTGCCCTGCGAAAGACTTATGTTCAGTATTATGTTCAGTTTCTCCACCCTGTCAATTACCGTTACCGTGTCGACCAAGAAACCTTCAGCTGAGGAACATTTACCATCAAAAAAAAAAGAAAAGAAAAAAAGACGAATAGGCAAGTGGTTCTGCAGCCTCAGAGTTTTTTCCAGGCCATTTCTCTTTGACCGGGAGCCCAAGCCCTCATCCCTGATCATAAAGCTATCAGCCTCAGAGGGGAAAACATCCTCCACGCTACAGTAAACCAGAGAGCAGGACGGATAATGTATCTCTGCTTGGCACCCCCTGACAATCATCAATTATTCACACACAGGCACTCTAGGACCTGAAATAAACACACACACACTCACAATGTACAATCACATACGTGTTCTTCCTGCGCCGGTGGCTCCATACCTCGCATACGGTACGATATATTCACTCAGAGAGGGGCAGAAACAAATATAGGGCTTCCTTATTTATATATACTCAGTGGAAAGTCAATACATTTCAGGACTTCTTCTTTATAGATTTTGTTAGATTAGCTTTAATTAAGGGATAATCTCCTCAACAAGATTTCAAGATATCTGCAAGCTGTCCTGTTTCTTATTTGTTACATTATTACGATTTATTTAATAAGGACAGGTACGATAGGTAACCCTAACCCTAAACCTAACCCTAACTGTCCGAAGCAAGTATCACAGTGTTTGAAGTAGGGTTGGATATCGGTGCTTGATGTCCTTTTAAGGTATCGACCGAAATAAATCGATACCGAGTAGTATCGAAATGTCTCCCGTCAAACGATACCTGCAATCGATTCTCAATGCAAAGCCAATACATTTCACGACTTCTTCTTTATAGATTTTGTTAGATTAGCTTTAATTAAGGGATAATCTCCAAAACAAGATCTCAAGATATCTGCAAGCTGTCCTGTTTCTTATTTGTTACATTACTATGATTTATTTAATAAGGACAGGTACGATATAAGGGCTGAAACAACTGTCCGAAGCAAGTATCACAGTGTTTGAAGTAGGGTTGGATATCGGTGCTTGATGTCCTTTTAAGGTATCGACCGAAATAAATCGATACCGAGTAGTATCGAAATGTCTCCCGTCAAACGATACCTGCAATCGATTCTCAATGCAAAGCCAATACATTTCACGACTTCTTCTTTATAGATTTTGTTAGATTAGCTTTAATTAAGGGATAATCTCCAAAACAAGATCTCAAGATACCTGTGAGGTGTCCTGTTGCTTATTTGTTACATAATTATGATTTATTTAATAAGGACAGGTACGATAGGTAACTCTAACCCTAACTGTCCGAAGCAAGTATCACAGTGTTTGAAGTAGGGTTCGGTATCTGTGCTTGATGTCCTTTTAAGTTATCGACCGAAATAAATCGATACCAAGGAGTATCGAAACGTCTCCCTCCGATCAAACGATACCTGCAATCGATTCTTTTTGCACCCAAACCTGGAAAATATGGCTAGTTGTACGGACTTGCTGACAGCCAATCAACGCCAATGTGATTGGGCCGACAAACCGCCTGTGGTGGAGAAGTCGCACTTTAATGCTTCTGTTCACATGATGGGTATCGAATTAAGTACTAAATTGGTATCTGTGTCACTTTAAGGACACTTGGATTGGTAGTTGTTGGTCGTCATTTTCTAAACGATACCCAACCCTAGTCTGAAGTGAACCAAACAAAGCTACAGCACACGATAAAAAGAAGATAAGCAAAGTAAAAACATGATACACGGTCCAATAAAATACACATAAAACTAGACGATGAGTACAGGTTTGTTGCTGAATTAAAAGCGATGAAGTGTGCAGAACATTTTTTGCTTCTTTCACAGAGGAAGTTGTATGAGGAAAAGATGTTTTGCTTCCTTCGTTTTGTGCAGAAAAAGTACGGAAACCATCAACTGAGCTACAAGGTGGGTTGGAATTGAAGAAATAAACAAACTGTTGTAACTGTAATATGTGGTGGTGAAGTCGCAGCATTAGTATCTGTATCGCTTTAAGGATACTTGGATTGGTTAGCGGTGCTGTCATTTTCTAAACGATACCCAACCCTAAAGGCTGAAGTGAACCAAATAAAGCTGTATAGTAAATGCAATACGGTTCAATAAAATACACATAAAACTAGACATGAGTGCAGGTTTGTTGCTGGATTAAAAGCGATGAAGTGTGCAGAAAATTATTTAAGACATTTTCAAGTTTTTGCTTCTTTCACAGAGAAAAAGATGTTTTGCTTCCTTCGTTTTGTGCAGAAAAAGTATGGAAACCATCAACTGAGCTACAAGGTGGAGCTACTGTTGTAATATGTAGATTATGCTGCTTCATGTGTTAATATGATCCAACTGCTGGTCCTGTTATAGGAGATGGTAACCCTAACCCTAAACCCTAACCCTACATGTGTGATTCCTCAAAAACAGATCAATAAGGCAGCAAGTATAACCTTTAAAAGTATGAAATGTTGACTTATCTACAGCAGCATCAGTCATTTCCTCTACGCCACAAGACTATTAGATCTGCAGGACGTCTTAGAAAACTGAATTTATTAGTTGTTTTTATATTCAGACAACTTTATAAAAGCTGGACGAGAGTTTTTTCTGAGTCAGATAAACTGTAGAAAATGTTTCAGTGATGATTTGAAACAGCCGATCACATCCTCAGCAGCTTCAGTATGAATTAAACAGGTTGTGTATTGGGTTGTGTGGTGATGTTTGCTGCATCAAAAGAAGCACATCCTCTCTTGTGCAGATATACAGCATGTGTAACTTGAAACAGGATACAATAGAAAACAACAATGGAATAAGAAAAGAGCAGAGGGAGATGAGAAGAAGAAGAAGAAGAAGAAGATCCACTTGCACTTGGCTTTTTTTTCTTTTTCTCTTTCTCTAACTGGCGATGAGGGATTTGTACCGAATATGAGATGACGTGAATTATTAAAAGATGAAAAGATGAAGATTCGAAATAACTTAGAGAAATATTTAAGACGTGATTGCTTTTGGGAGAAATTACAGCAATGGGCTTCGATGCCGCAGAGCAGCACTCGGAGTCAAGTGGAGAGTAAAAGTGTGTGTGTGTGTGTGTGTGTCGTTCCAGCTTGTGTGTGTGTGTGTTATGAAGTTAAACAGTCTACTTGCAGAGAGAGCAGGAACGAGTACGAGAGCAGAGACGCACCAATGAGTCAGGGAATGACACACAGATACAGTACTATCAAATAACTGCTCACATGCAACACATAGGAACTCTCTACTCCTTCTTCTCTCTCTCTATACAGACTAATACATTTACATGCATGTTTTTTATCATACTTGTGAGGACCGTTATACTTCATACTGATCTATAACCCTAATCTAAACCTGTGTTGCCTCTAGAAAGAAGCAGCAATACACTGTCAGGTTGAAGGATTCCCCTCATCCCTACTGTCTGACTGCTGAGCATTCGGTCCTCGCAAGTATACACAACACACCAACATACACACACATACACACACACACACGTGGGCAGTGTATGATTACTCACAGCCTCTCAGTCCCTCTGGGGATGTTTTTGGGTACAGAGTGGATCCCGAGGCCATGGCAGTCCACTGTGCTCCCCAGGCAGCTGCAGGAAGCCGGGCACGCCTCCGCACCTCCTCGTCCAGCCAGCAGCATCAGGAGACCCAACGCCACCATCGCCTGCAGCCCAAACCCGGGTGTCCGACCCGGGGCCGCCCCTGCCACCACCGCCGCCATCCCAAAGCCTCTAGGCTCATCTCTGTTCCTACTTTTCCCAGCAGGCATCCTGCTCTCCTGCGGCGCTCCACGACACTGCAGAAACCGGCCGACGGATCCCTTTCCTTTCACTTCCTTCACTTCTCCCCGGTGTGACTGACCACCAGCAGCAGCAGCAGCAGCACCTCCTCCTCCTCCTCCAAAAGTGGACAAAAATGCTTGAAGTGCAGTGTGTAAAATGCTTGGAGAGGCTGAGAGAAACAGAAGCACAGCCAGGTGAAGTTCAGCACGGACTGAACGGCTGCCACTTGATCCCAGAGTGGCCTTTCAAAAGAGAGAGAAAGAAAGAGAGAGGGGGGGAAAAAGACAAGTATATCCTCTTCTTCTTCTTCTTGTCCCTTGCTTTAATGCTCCCTCCTAGTGGCTTTCCTTCTTCTACTCTCCTGTGTGTGTGTATGTGTGTGTGAGTGTGTGTGTGTCTCTCTCTCTCTCTCTCGTGCAGCCGTACAGTGTGCTCGCCTCTCCCCTCCACTTTTCATTGAGTCATTGTGCACTGAACAGTGAGCCACTAGAAAAAAAAAAGAAAGAAAGGGGGGGACTCCCTCACTCCCTCTATCTCACACACACACAGAGCAATCATCCATCAAAAGCTTTTACAAATAACAGCAGCAAGACTCCTCCCACACACACACACACACACCCCCTACCCCCAAATCACACACATACATGTACACACACACACACACACACACACACACAGAGCAGCACCCGGAGTGAACTCACATCTATTCAGTGACAGCAGTAGTTGGAGCCGCCACCTCCAGTGACGGCAGCCTTTTTCGCTCCCCTCTCTGTCTATCTCTCTCGCCCACATGCGCTCTCCTCCCCTGGGGAAGAAAAGAGCCCGAGGCTGCATGGACATGATGAGAGGAGAGAGAGAGAGAGAGAGAGAGAGAGAAAGAGAGATAGAGAAAGAGAAAGAGAGAGAGGGAGAGAGAGGAAATCGTGATTACTCTGAAGCATCCGACCGGGAAGCTCTAGAGAAAATCTGAGGACAGAGAGAAAACAGTTTGTTGAAGAAGAAGAAATTAGTAAATGTGGAATAAAAAGAAGAAAAGAAAGAAAGAAAGAGAGAAAGAAAGAGAGGGAGTTCTGATGCGACTTAAATGTGTGATAATAATATGTTGCCAAGCAGTCAGTGCCAAGCCAGCACACCGGGCTGCAGCGAGTTGATTTGAGGGTTTCTTATGAGACTGGCATAACTGGAATGCCATAAGCTGCCACAGAGCTTACTCAGGAGTCTATTATGAATTCACTGGCAAGGCTTTGAAATTCAAATGGAGCCTGGCTGAGTTTCTTCTCTCTTTTTTTTTTTTTTTTTCTTTTTTTATCTCCACAGAAACGCTGGCTTCAGCTTTTGAGATTTGCCATATTACCACCGAAATAGAGAAGAGAGGGGAAAATTGTGAATCATCAGGGATTCAGCAGCGGCAGTGGTGGTGATGGAAGTAAAAAAAAAGAAAAAAAAGAAAAGAAGGCATTGACACTGAAATCTTGTAATGAATGGTTTGGGTTTGTTTTTAATTTAATCAATTAAAGCTTGAAGTCTTTTTAATTGTCCAACAATCCCAAAGCTACATGGTGATGTCTTTAAACTGCTTATTTTATCCAATCAATCGTCAAAAATCAAGAGATCCAATTAATGCCAAACAGCCATTTTTGCTTAATAAACTATTTAAAAAGAGTATGAATATCTTTGGTAAGCAGCTGTAACCAACTGATCAGCACTACAAACACTGTTTTTGTGCTGTTTTGTCTCAATTACAGAAGATGAGTGTGTTTAAAAGGAAGGAAAGGCTAAATTACAGAGTTTCTGGTTGTTTAGATGCTTGTTTGCTTGAGGATCCTAAAATTTACAGACGTCCACATTCATCATTCCATCATCAGTGATTTGTATAACCCGTCTCCACGCGGCGACATGAGGAGTGTAATTACATTCTTCTTCTTCAGATAACAGATAAGATATTTGATTTAGTGGTTGTTTGCATTTCAACCAGCAGCAACCGGAGGGCCACTTTATACGGCTTCTTATTTACCAGCATACATGAGTGATTATTGCTGGCGGCCTCACTTTGTCTTCTCCCTGCAGACTCAGTATGACAGGTTAATTTAACCAGGCGCTCTTCAAAAGTGATGGAAAACAAATTGGCCACAGGCAGAGCCCGGCTGCTTCCTTTGTGCTGCTGAATTGAATGACTCATTCGGTGATAATCTGCAACAAAGGGAGGGACGAGATGTTGACATCTCCAGGGGGGAGGACCCCCCTATTTCTGGGGCCATAATAGCTTTCTGAGGCAGTGGTGGGTGGGGGGCTTCTTTTTTTTTTTTTTACTGCAGACGCGTCTGAATTGATTTCTTTAAGGACAGAGCAGATGCTTTTGTCTCAAACGCGTCAATTCATAAAACCTTTTGATTTGACTAAAAAAGTCCGAACATCTATTATCATTTGACACCAAAACTTTTAATCCCACTAACAAGAGACGACTATATAAATATATAAATTAACAATGACTAATGATGTTAACATATCATTTTGTCATTGTGATAAATTACGTGCATTAAGTTTCCAAACGATAGGAAACAAGGTTGTTGTTGTCAGAACGTCACGTGTCCGTCTGCTCTGAGCACAGGTGGAAAAACAGCGATGTCATTACAATGTAAGACGGTGTTTGATGTTCCCGCACAGCAAAGTAATTTATTCATCCGACAAACATTTATTCGGCACTTCAAAAAAATATGCCATCAAAGAGGCGGCTTTGAAAATTAAGCTCTGGCGATTTCCGCCTCACATTTCCTCGCTCTGCTTGAAACCAAAAAAAAAAAAAAAAAAAAAGGAAAAACTACAAAATGGGATTCTGGCTCATTTTCGGCATCATTTATGTTGCACTATCTTTGCCTACACCTTCTTTTTTTTGGCTTGAACACTTGAAGTAGAAGTCTACCAATCCTTTAAACTGAAAGGGTTTCATTTCACTTCACCTGCTGGATCAGAAAAAACCCAAAATGACTCATGAACAGAAATGAGCTGAAGGTCTGCAGTGTTCATCTCAGTCTAATGCAGAGGTGTCAAACTCATTTTCAATCCAGGGCCACATACAGACAAATCTGATCTCATGTGGGCCGGATCATTAAAAAGATGGAAGGGAGGGAGGAAACAAGGATGGAACGAAGGGAAACATTATAGGAAGGAATGAAAGGAGGGAAGGGAAGACAAAAGGAAGGAAGGAAGGAAAAGGGATTAGGAAGGAAAGGAAGAAAGGAAAAGAAGACAAGAAAGGAAGGAAGGAAAGGAAGGAAAATAAGATGAAGGAAAGATGGAAGGAAGGAAAGGGGATTAGGAAGGAAAGGAAGAAAGGAAAAGAAGACAAGAAAGGAAGGAAGGAAACAAGGATAGAACGAAGGGAAAAATGATAGGAAGGAATGAAAGGAGGGAAGGAAAGACAAAAGGAAGGAAAGACAAAAGGAAGGATGGAAAATGGATTAGGAAGGAAAGGAAGAAAGGAAAAGAAGACAAGAAAGGAAGGAAGGAAGGAAGGAAGGAAGGAAAGGAAGGAAAAGAAGATGAAGGAAAGATGGAAGGAAGGAAGGACGGAAGCAAAGAAAGAAAGGAGTGTGGGAGGAAGGAAGGAAGGAAGGAAGGAAGGAAGGAAGGAATGAAAGGAAGAAAGGAAAAGAAAATTAAGGAAAGATGGAAGGATGGAAGGAAGGAAGGATGGAGGGAGGGAAGGAAACAAAGAAGGAAAGAAGTAAGAAAGGGAGGAAGGAAAGAAGGACAGATGACAGGAGGGAAAGTGGGCCGGATTGGACGCCTTGGCGGGCCGGTTCTGGCCCACGGGCCGCATGTTTGAGAGCCCAATTTGATCTCATGTGGGCCGGATCATTAAAAAGATGGAAGGAAGGAGGGAAGAAAAAAAGGAAGGAAGGAAGGAATGAAATAGAGAAAGGAAAGAAAGATGGAAGGAAGGAGGGAGGGAGGGAGGGAAGAAAGATATGATGGACGGACAGAATGATGGAAGGAAGAAAGGGAGGAAGGGCAGAAGAAAGGAAGTAAGGAAAGATGGCAGGAAGGATAAAAGGAATGAAAGGAAGACAGGAAGGAAAGAAGAAAGGCAGTAAGGAAAGATGGAAGGAAGGACAGAAGGAAGGAAGGAAGGAAGGAAGGAAGGAAGGAAGGAAGAAAGGAACGAACGAACGAAAAGGAGACAGGAAAGAAAGATGGAAGGAAGGAGGGAGGGAGGGAAGAAAGATATGGACGGACAGAATGATGGAAGGAAGAAAGGGAGGAAGGGCAGAAGAAAGGAAGTAAGGAAAGATGGAAGGAAGGATAAAAGGAAGGAAAGGAAGACAGGAAGGAAAGAAGAAAGGAAGTAAGGAAAGATGGAAGGAAAGATGGAAGGAAGGAGAAAAGGAACAAAAGGAAGACAGGAAGGAAAGAAGAAAGGCAGTAAGGAAAGATGGAAGGAAGGATAAAAGGAATGAAAAGAAGACAGGAAGGAAAGAAAGGGAGGAAGGAAGGAAGGAAGGAAGGAAGGAACGAAAATGAGACAGGAAAGAAAGATGGAAGGAAGGAGGGAGGGAGGGAAGAAAGATATGGACGGACAGAATGATGGAAGGAAGAAAGGGAGGAAGGGCAGAAGAAAGGAAGTAAGGAAAGATGGAAGGAAGGATAAAAGGAACGAAAGGAAGACAGGAAGGAAAGAAGAAAGGAAGTAAGGAAAGATGGAAGGAAGGATAAAAGGAACGAAAGGAAGACAGGAAGGAAAGAAGAAAGGAAGTAAGGAAAGATAGAAGGAAAGATGGAAGGAAGGATAAAAGGAATGAAAAGAAGACAGGAAGGAAAGAAGAAAGGAAGTAAGGAAAGATGGCAGGAAGGATAAAAGGAACGAAAGGAAGACAGGAAGGAAAGAAGAAAGGCAGTAAGGAAAGATGGAAGGAAGGATAAAAGGAACGAAAGGAAGACAGGAAGGAAAGAAGAAAGAAAGTAAGGAAAGATGGAAGGAAGGATAAAAGGAACGAAAGGAAGACAGGAAGGAAAGAAGAAAGGCAGTAAGGAAAGATGGAAGGAAGGATAAAAGGAATGAAAAGAAGACAGGAAGGAAAGAAAGGGAGGAAGGAAGGAAAGATGGAAGGAAGGATAAAAGGAATGAAAGGAAGACAGAAAGGAAAGAAGAAATAAAGTAAGGAAAGATGGAAGGAAGGATAAAAGGAACGAAAGGAAGACAGGAAGGAAAGAAGAAAGGCAGTAAGGAAAGATGGAAGGAAGGATAAAAGGAACGAAAGGAAGACAGGAAGGAAAGAAGAAAGGAAGTAAGGAAAGATGGAAGGAAGGATAAAAGGAACGAAAAGAAGACAGGAAGGAAAGACAGGGAGGAAGGAAATATGGAAGGAAGGACAGAAGGAAGGAAGGAACGAAAAGGAGACAGGAAAGAAAGATGGAAGGAAGGAGGGAGGGAAGGAAGAAAGATATGATGGACGGATGGACAGAATGATGGAAGGATGGAAGGAAGAAAGGGAGGAAGGGCAGAAGAAAGGAAGTAAGGAAAGATGGAAGGAAGGATAAAAGGAACGAAAGGAAGACAGGAAGGAAAGAAGAAAGGAAGTAAGGAAAGATGGAAGGAAGGATAAAAGGAACGAAAGGAAGACAGGAAGGAAAGAAGAAAGGCAGTAAGGAAAGATGGAAGGAAGGATAAAAGGAACGAAAGGAAGACAGGAAGGAAAGAAGAAAGGAAGTAAGGAAAGATGGCAGGAAGGATAAAAGGAACGAAAGGAAGACAGGAAGGAAAGAAGAAAGGAAGTAAGGAAAGATGGAAGGAAGGATAAAAGGAACGAAAAGAAGACAGGAAGGAAAGACAGGGAGGAAGGAAATATGGAAGGAAGGACAGAAGGAAGGAAGGAACGAAAAGGAGACAGGAAAGAAAGATGGAAGGAAGGAGGGAGGGAAGGAAGAAAGATATGATGGACGGATGGACAGAATGATGGAAGGATGGAAGGAAGAAAGGGAGGAAGGGCAGAAGAAAGGAAGTAAGGAAAGATGGAAGGAAGGATAAAAGGAACGAAAGGAAGACAGGAAGGAAAGAAGAAAGGAAGTAAGGAAAGATGGAAGGAAAGATGGAAGGAAGGATAAAAGGAACGAAAGGAAGACAGGAAGGAAAGAAGAAAGGAAGTAAGGAAAGATGGAAGGAAGGATAAAAGGAACGAAAGGAAGACAGGAAGGAAAGAAGAAAGGCAGTAAGGAAAGATAGAAGGAAGGATAAAAGGAACGAAAGGAAGACAGAAAGGAAAGATGGAAGGAAGGATAAAAGGAATGAAAAGAAGACAGGAAGGAAAGAAAGGGAGGAAGGAAGGAAAGATGGAAGGAAGGATAAAAGGAATGAAAGGAAGACAGAAAGGAAAGAAGAAATAAAGTAAGGAAAGATGGAAGGAAGGATAAAAGGAACGAAAGGAAGACAGGAAGGAAAGACAGGGAGGAAGGAAATATGGAAGGAAGGACAGAAGGAAGGAAGGAACGAAAAGGAGACAGGAAAGAAAGATGGAAGGAAGGAGGGAGGGAGGGAAGAAAGATATGATGGACGGACAGAATGATGGAAGGATGGAACGAAAGGAAGACAGGAAGGAAAGAAGAAAGGAAGTAAGGAAAGATGGAAGGAAGGATAAAAGGAACGAAAGGAAGACAGGAAGGAAAGAAGAAAGGAAGGAAGGAAAGATGGAAGGAAGGATAAAAGGAACGAAAGGTAGACAGAAAGGAAAGATGGAAGAAAGGATAAAAGGAACGAAAGGAAGACAGGAAGGAAAGAAGAAAGGCAGTAAGGAAAGATAGAAGGAAGGATAAAAGGAATGAAAAGAAGACAGGAAGGAAAGAAAGGGAGGAAGGAAATATGGAAGGAAGGACAGAAAGAAAGGAAGGAAGGAAGGAAGGAAGGCGGGCCGGATTGGACCCTTCGGTGGGCCGGTTCTGGCCCACGGGCCGCATGTTTGACATCCCTGACCTAGAGGTTGGTTTTATAAAAGGCATATGGAGAGTAGACGAGACCTGAATAAAAGGCTTTAAACTATTTCTACTGTAAGGACACAATCCGGTCCTGATTATCAGACACTATCACAGCAGCGTAGTTTAATAGATCATCAGACTAAGAGATCCTGTAACTGTTCCTCTCGCTCCACAAAAGTCTTTTTATAGCAAATCTAAAAAAAAGGAGGTTGTGGAAGAAAACTGAATTTGACGAGCATCAAAGTTCATTAACCCTCCTGTTGTCCTCGAGTCAAGGAAGGAAGGGAGGAGGTAGAAGGAAGGGAGGAAAGGAGGGAAGAAGGATGAGAGGGAAGGAAGGGAGGTAGAAGGAAGGAAAGGAAGGAAGGAAGGAAGGAAGGGTGGGAAGAAGGAAGGATGAGAGGGAAGAAGGGTGGGAAGAAGGAAGGAGAGGAGGGCAGGAGGAAGGAAGAGAGGAAAGGAAAGGAAAGTAGGAGGGAGGGAGGAAAGAAGGAAGGAGGGAGGGAGGGAGGAGGGAAGAGAGGAAAGGAAAGGAAAGTAGGAGGGAGGGAGGAAAGAAGGAAGGAGGGAGGGAGGGAGGAAGGAAGGAAGGAGGGAGGGAAGAAGGAAAGGAAGGAAGGAAGGAAGGAAGGAAAGAATGAGAGAGGGAGGAAGGAAAGGAGGAAAGGAAGGAAGGAAGGAAGTCAAAACAGACGGGGTCAATTTGACCTGGGAGGACGACAGGAAGCTTAAACAGACCTCTCTTTACAGCAAAGGTTGTATCATCATAACTAATATTTGATTTGGAAATTACAATAAACTCTGCCTGTGCTGCTCCGAGGATACTTCACTGGCTGACCTCTGACCTCTGACCTTCCTGGAGACAGATAAAGACAGTTTCCTTACATCATCAATTAAGCATTACAGCATTATTATTATGATATATAGAAGCTGGAAAGAAGGAAGGAAAGTAGGAGGGAGGGCGGAAAGACGGAAGGAGGGAGGGAGGAAGGGAAAGAGGAAGGGAGGAAAGAAGGAAGGGAGGAAGGTAGGATGGAGGGAGGAAAGGAAGGAAAGAAGGACAGAGGAAAGAAGGAAGTGGGGAGGTAGAAGGGGGGGGGAAGTAGGAAAGGAGGAAAGGAAGGACAGAGGAATGAAGGAAGGGAGGAAGGTAGGAGGGAGGGCGGAAATATGGAAGGAGGGAGGGAGGAAGGGAAAGAGGAAGGGAGGAAAGAAGGACAGAAGAAAGAAGGAAGGGAGGCAGGTAGGAGGGAGGGGGGAAGAGAAAGAGGAAGGGAGGAAAGAAGGACAGAGGAAAGAAGGAAGGGAGGAGGGAGGGATGGATGGAGGGGGAAAAGAAGGAAAGGAGGAAAGGAAGGAAGGAAGGAAGGAAGGAAGGACAGACAGAAGGAAGGAAGGAAGGAAGGACAGGAAGGTCAGAACCTTCCTGGAGAGAGATAAGAGAGTTTCCTTATAACATCAATTAAGAAGCTGGAACAGACTAAATGTCACTTTAAGTTATTTAAGCATCTATCTCTGAATATTGTCTTATCCCAAGCCATAAAAAAATGTAATTTAGATTTAAATATATGGCAAATGATGAACTATATATGTGTGTGTGTGTGTGTGTTCATGGACTGTAAAAATCACTGGGATGCTTGTGGTGTCAGATCAAAGCAGCTGCACTCACATCTCAGTTGACTTCTATCGCCCTCTAGTGGACAAACACAAGCACTACACTGATGTCAAGGCTCTAAAGCAGAGGAGTCAAACTCATCGTCATTCAAGGGCCACATAGAGCCCAATTTGATCTTATGTGGGCCGGATCATTAAAATAAAGGAGGGAAGGAGGGAAGAAAGGAGGGAGGGAGGGAAGGAAGGAAGGAAGGAAGGAAGGAAGGAAGGAAGGAAGGAAGGAAGGAAGGAAGGAAGGAAGAAAGGAAGACAGAAGGAAGGAAGGAAGGAAGGAAGGAAGGAAGGAAGGAAGGAAGGAAGAGAAGACAGGAAAGAAAGACAGAAAGAAAGGAAAGATGGAAGGAAGGAAGGAAGGACAGAAGAAAGGAAGGAAGGAAGGGAGGAAGAGAACACAGGAAAGAAAGAAATATAGAAAGAAAGGAAGGAAGGGATAAAGGAAGGAAGGAAGGAAGGAAAGACAGATGGAAGGAAGAAAAGAAAGGAAGGAAGTAAGGGTGGATGGAAAGAAGGAAGGAAAAGACGACAGGAAGGAAAGCGGGCCAGATAGGACTCATCGACGGGCCGGTTCTGTCCCGCGGGCCGCATGTTTGACACCCCTGCTCTAATATAATCTATATTATGACTTCATACTGCACTGTAAAAAGAAATGAGCGGGAAAAAATTAAACATTCATCAAAAAAAAAAAACACATAAGACCAGACTCTCTGTCAGAAACATAAAAAAGTTTTAATCCAAAGTGGACGGTTCACCAAAAAAAAAAAAAAAAAATCCAATGTACAGGGTTAACTTATTTTACACTGAAATACAAAAAAAAAAAAAAAGAGAAAAAGGTTACCACAGTTTGAACCAAAAGATACAACAGTCACAGATGAGTTCACCGTTACACTGTAAAAAAAAAAAAAAAAAAAAAAAAAAAAAGCTTGTATTTTGAGTATAAGTCAACAGACGTTTTTAGTAGTAGACCATCCGTATAATGTAAAACCACTTCCTGTTGACTCTCGGCGGTAACTAAGCGATAAGGTGCAGACTAACCATTGTATCGGCTAAAAGTTTATATAAAGTTAAGACTCATATTGTCACGGTGGTGTGCAGGAGAAGAACTCGTCGGTGACCGTTGCAGATCAGTAACAAAAATATTTCACATGTAACGAGAATATAAGTGACAGGAAACAGACATGCGGTATTAAAAACAACATTGGGGGGGTGGGGGGGGAGAGAGGAAGTGGGGGTGGGGGAGGGGGGTGGGTCAACGCTTTCCTTTGAGTAACAAAAGCAAGCTTAAAAAAGTATAATAAAATAAATAAATGTACCTTCAATTTAAACTTGTTTTGTTGGTGACACCATTGAGAACTAACCAGTAATAAAATAAATATAAAATCAGGATTCAATTCAAAGCTCTCCCTTTAAAATGTTTAGTCTGTAAAACTGAAGAGGACACAAGGAGATGCAGGAGGGAGAGGAGGACAATAATTTAAAGAAAAGAAACATTAGACAATTAGAATAGGAATATACATTATTAAAAAAAAAGAAAAAAAATAGAGGTAAGGTTGTTCGGTGTCCACGTCAGTCATGTTTCGTCATATCACCTTCCAAAAAAAAAAACTCCTTCAACTCAACATCCACAACACTTTCAAGACACGATGCACCGATAGCAGATTCCCAAAAATCCAGACTCAGACAAGAAGGAAAACTGAAGATTGATTCTGATACCATGAGCCGAAAGCAGAGAGGTTAATTAAAGTAGAGCCGTGTTGCAGACTTCAGTTTCTTTGTCTTTTTTTTTTTTAACCCTCCTGTTGCCCTCAAGTCAAGGAAAGAAGGAAAGCAGGGAGGAAGGAAAAGGAGGGAGGGAGGGAGGAAAGGAGGGAGGAAGCGAAGGAGGAAAGGACATAAGGAAGGAGAGGAGGGAGGGAGGGAAGGGAGGAAGGAAAGGACAGATGGAAGGAAGGAAGGAAGGAATGAAGAAAGGAAGAAAAAAGAAAGAAAAGAAAGGAAGGTTGGATATTTTTCAAGGAAGGAAGGAAAGGAGGGAAGGAAGGATGGAAAAGAGGGAGGAGGGAGGAAGGAAGAACGGAAGAGAGGAAAGGACAGATGGAAGGAAGGAAGAAGAAAGAAAGAAAAGAAAGGAAGGTTGGAAAAGAAAACAGTAAGGAAGGAAGGAAGGAAAGAAAGAAAGAGGAGGGAGAGAGGAAGGAAGGACAGAGGGAAGGAAGGAAAGAAAGACCTGTTCACCGATTCAAACAAATGAATCAAGGTGTTTCATCCCGATTTAGAGGCCGAGTCAATATCCAACAGCTGTTTGAGACGAGCTGAGACACTGATTTTAGTTTCTCGGTGCTGAACGTTGGGAAAACTGTTAGTGGTGCATCGTCACTTCCTACAAGACGAGCTGAGCAGACGTCAGGTTCAGTCAGGTCGTAAAAAGAGAGAAAAGCTAGAAGAGATAAAAGACTGTAACCCTCCTGTTGTCCTCGAGTCAAGGAAGGATGGAAGGGAGGGAGGAGGGAAGATGGAAGGAAAGGAGGGAGGAGGGAAGGAAGGAAGGGAGGAGGGAGGAAGGAAGGAAAGGAGGGAGGAGGGAAGAAGGAAGCAAAGGGGGGAGGAGGGAAGGAAGGAAGGGAGGACGGAGGGAAAGATGGAAAGGAAGGGAGGAGGGGAGATGGAAGGAGGGAGGAGGGAAGGAAGAAAGGAAGGAAGGAAACGAGGGACGAGGGAGGGAAGGAAGGAAGGGAGGAGGGAAGAAGGAAGGAAAGGAGGGAGGAGGGAAAGGAGGGAGGGAGGGAGAAAGGAAGGAAGAGGGAAGGAAACGAGGGAGGAAGGAAGGAAGAGAGGAAAGGAAGGGAGGAAGGACGGAAGAAAGAAAGAAGTGAGGAAGGTAGGGGGAAGGAAAGAAGGAAATGAGTGAGGAAAGAAGGAAGGGAGGAAAGAGAGGGGAATGAAAGAAAGAGAGAAGCAGGGAGGAAGGAAGGAAGGGAGGAAAGTAAAGAAGGAACTGAGGAAGGAAGGAAGGACAGAGGGAGGGAGGGAGGGAGGGAAGGAAGGAGAGAAAGAGGGAGGAAGGAAGGAAGGAAGGAAGGAAGGAAGGAAGGAAGGAAGTAAAGAAGGAACAGTCAAAACAGATGGGGTCAATTTGACCCGGGAGGACGACAGGAAGGTTAAAACTAGCTTGTAGTATTTTGAAGAAAGCTGCACGTTAAATAAAATAAAAACATAGATTTTAAACCAAGATATGATGTTGATACTAATATTAAAAAGGGAATTCATGTCCAGCTCTTCTCTAGATGATTTACTGGCCTCTCTTTAAATGACTTCATGCTGTCTGAGGTGTGTGACCATGTTAAGATTAGACCCTTTAAACTTCAGGTCCACACACATAAAACACACCATTATGAGAAGTGAGGACCCGACTGTAAACCGACTACTGCTCATTGCCCCCTGTAATAAAAACAAAACATACAGAAATGCTCTCCTTCTCCGACTTTCATTATAAACCATCAACATTAAACACAATCTCTCAACCACTTCCATAAATATAAAAAAAACAACACATGACCCTTCAATTCTCCAGTTTGAAAAAAAAAAAAAAAAAAAAAAAAAAATCAAATCCCGTTAAGTATCTGGACTCATCATCATCGAACATTTCACATTTGACAAATTCACAAATAAGGATGCAAATGGTTTCATAATGCTAAAAGAAAGTGAGAATAGTAGAAACGGTTGGTTTTAATATTCTTCACATCAGGATGTAACTTCTTTTTTTTTTTAATAAAAAGTAAAGTTGACTCACTGCTCACTGATTCTGGATGAGCAGCACGTCGTTCACCCAAGCTAGCATACGTTAAAACAAAGTGGCTAACATATCGTACCAAAAAAAAAAAAGAAGAAAAAACACCACGTCACCGTTGCCAATAAGAACACACACACACACACACACACACACACACACACACACACACATACTGTACAACATGTATATAGTAAAGCTCAGCCGGCTAGTGGTCATAGATTCAGAAACAGTAGCTTCATAAAATATGTTTCAAGTGATAACTGGCACACAAGCAGATCAGAGCCAGCACAACCAAACCAAACCAAACCAAACCAAACCAAAACTCAGACCCGGGTCACTGTTCAGATTATTATTATTAGAGTTAGAGTGATACCCCCAAAAAGTTTAGACAGAGCCCCATATGCAACATGATGAGTATAAATGGAGTATGCATGAATAATTTAACATATTTTAAAACATGATCTTTAAAGCAGATCATCTCATGCAGACTTGAAGTTGTGCCAAAAAAGAAAGAAAGAAGAACATTTGAATTTATGGAGGCAAATACATAAAATGCTCTTTCCTGACCTGAATCAATCCGTTTTAATCCCAAAATACCGTCCTGTTCTGTTGATTTGCAACTTCTGTACAAACCTGGCCATTAGAAACGCATTGTGTGGTCTTAAAAAAATAATCAAATAGCTTTCAAAAGAATTTTAAAGAGTTAAAAAGAGTAGAAATTAAAACTCTGTATTGCTCCCAACAGCTGCTGCAGACTTTATTTAATCCCAAAGACACCAGTGTCCAGTTTAATTCAAGTGTGGCTTAAATAATAATGCAATATTTTTAAAGTCTGCTGCATTAGTAAAGTGTGCTAATATTGTCCATCTTCATTCATAAAACCATTATCTGAATATTAAAAACGTGCAAAATCCCCCGATGAGAACAACTGAAAGAAATAAAAAGGGATTTATTTAAACTATTAATTAAATTATAACGTGATTTTTTTCTTTCACACAACTTTTAAATTGATGCAACCGTAAAGCAAAGCCACAGTGGAGCATTTTAATTGTAAACACTTCTGCTAAACGTCCAGCAGAGGGCAGCAGAGAGAGAGAGAGAGATCCTGGGTTTGGTTTGGCTGGTCTGGCTGAGGCTAAGGCAGCTGTATATTAGTCACAGTTAAAAATGTATTTAAAAAAAATTAAAAAAAACAGAACCCAGTAGACTTACTACGATGACAAGACAATGATAAGAAAGAGGAATAATAATATTAATACTGCCCAAGTCCTGCAGGAGACGAGGAGGACGAGGAGGACGAGGAGGAAGAGGAAGTGTCGGGTTTACGCCGAGATATGCTGAGAAACAGGAGAGAAATACTTCCTGGGGACGGAGGAAGTGTCCTGCTGAGAGATGGAGGGATGGATGGATGGATGGACAGAGAGAGAGAGAGAGAAGAAGTCATCAATTACAAAATCAACAGCACAAATATTCATCCAAAAATATCATGCCATTAAAGAAATATTAATATTAATCATTCAAAAAAAAAAAAAAAAAAAGATAAAAGTGACCTAACAGGACAACTCAAATTGTTCCCATTTGACTTGATTTGCATGTTTATGTAATTTAACTAAAAGTAAAGCAGGTACTAACTAAAAAGTAGCAGGTACCAGGTACTATCCCTAGTGGGAACGCTAAAAAAACCAGAGTCGAGTCGAGTCGTGCTGGAACTGTGTAGTGGAAAAGCGCCACAAATGTATGAGCAGGTTTGGATCGTGATGTTTTTGGCGTTACGTGAAGAAGAACGGCAGAAAACTAACTAACTGTGTCATACCTCAGAAACCTTCAGAGCTTTGTTCTCTTTAAAAGTGAAATCTGGGTTTTTTACTACCAGCCCCGCCTTCCCCAACAGGAGACCGGTCAATGGACTGTTCACCTGCACACACACACACACACACACACACACACACACACACACACACACACACACACACACACACACACACTCATATTATTTTTGACATCAAGGTAAAAAAAACAGAAATTGTATCGGTGCCATGAAACCAGAGATAACACAAAGCCGTCGGTACAGACTGCAGCAAATATAAACCATACATTAGATGCTATTTGATAAAAAGCCGTTCACCTGCTGGTTGACGTTCTCTTTGCCACATTTCCGTCCTGTCCTGGTGACCGTATCCGGTGAGATGTGCCTACCTCGCCTCTCCGCTGTCAGCTGCTCACCACGAGCCTTACGCTGGTACCAGAACGATATGTGGAGAAACAATTTGGAGAAGAGGCGGCCAAGTTTAGGGAGGAACGGGTGAAAATATCAATGTGAAATCCTTACAACGATATAATTTGTTCTCTGGCTTCAGTCTCTGCATTTAACTAGGGCCCTATGATTTCTGTGATCACGGAATCGCGGAATTGGCCGATTAACACGGAATTTATTTTTAATGCAGAATTTGACATAATTTGACTGAAATGCTGTTTTTTTGGGGGTTTTAAAAATATTTTGTTGGCATAGACGCCTGTATTTATCAGTAGACCGACAGGAAACATGGAAGAGGGGGGGGGGGGGGGGGGGGGGGGGGTGACATGCAGCAAAGGACCTCCGATCGGGATTCGAACTGGGGTCGGCTCAATTTTAGCATGCTCTCTAACCACTCGACCACCTGCGCGCCCTGAAATGCTGTTTTTGTGTGGAAGAGAAACGTATGTCTGGGGGAAAACTGCACGGATGGGAAGCAAATCTGATTGGCACAACAAGCCCCCTCCCCTCCACACACTGAGCCCCTCCCCCTTCAAAACAATGTAAGCATGGCGAAGCGGCTGAACACGGCTCTGTCTTTGTCGGCGAAAAAACTTAAAAAACTCAACGCTAACCCCTCAGTACAGAGCCGAGCAGTTCCCCAAGGACTTCTATGTGTCAGGTGTAGGCATGGGTATACCGCAATTTGAAAAAGCCACGATAACCGAAACCGCCACATTTTCTGTCATACCGTTCCTGAGGTATGAGCTGTTTTTAGTCTGGTCAAAGACAGGAAGTGGAAAGGTCAGAAATCCCTCAGGTGGTGCAGCTGCAGCGTAGACTATCACGACCCCTCACACTGTCATTACAGTGTATATTCAGGTTAAATTAACATGTCTGTCTTTATTTTTCTTCCTTTTAGAAACATTTTAGAGCTGTAATCGCAATACTGCCATACCGCAATACCGTGAAACTGATATTTTTGCTTATGGTTATCATACCGCCAGAATCTCATACCAGCCCATGCCTAGTCAGGTGAACTGTTTTTGTTAGTAAAATAAGAGTAAAGGGTAAAAAAAAAAACAGGATTCACAAAAATTAAAAAGGAAAAAATGGAATTTGGGAAAAAATAAAATGGATTTTATAGGGCCCTATTTAACCCATCTTACGTACTAGGAGTAAGAACCAACCAACTCCAGATCTATTTCAGTAGCTTGGTCACAGGCACTGGCAGGAGAATTAACCTAACTTGAATGTTTTTTGGACAATGGGAGGAAGCTGGAGCACCCAGAGGAAACAAGCACAGGGAGAACATGCAGAGTCCAAACAGAAAGGCCCCATCTAGGTATCGAACCCAAGACGTGATCTCGATGAAACTTCCTGAATAAATAAAACCTAACCTAAAGACACTGACCACCAGTTTAACTCCAGTTGGGGAACTGCATGTAATCCATCAATTCTCGTCAACTTTCTGCTGTATAATGGCAAAAACAATTCAAAATACTAACACTAAACATATGTTAGGGGTGTGCAGTATACGATTACATCTTAATTGTTGTTTTAACGATGTGCGAGCTGACGTTATCAACCTCTCTTTGCTCACCTAAAACAACTCATCTACAAGCCATCAACACAACGTCACTTTAATGGCTTGTAGATGAGTTGTGGGCTTTACTGCAACATGCACATCGCTCACCACACTGCAAGGTAGGAAGCTACTGTCGACGTTGCTATATTGGGGTAGATAATATCGTGATCATATTGTCCAGCCTTACTGAGCGTATATTGTTTCTGTACCTTGATGAGTCCACCGAAGGAGCGTGAACGGGGGTGTTTCTTGTTGGGACCTGGAGGGCAGTGCTCACTGGTAGGCGTTCCTGAGGTGGTCTGCTTGACTAACTGCATGGAGGAAAACAGAGGACATCCATTATATTTTATATTTAAGATATTTAACATTTGCACTCACGACATTTGACAGTAAAATGAGCTCATCTCTTAGGTTAAGTGTTCAATTTAAACAGCTGGTTCAATTCAAAGCAGTTCTAGTGCTGGTGCTAGTTGGGAACCAGTTGGGAACCAATTTGCTTTTCCACAGCTCGAGGTAGTTAGGAAGTCACGTCATTACGTCACCGTATACGTCAGTAGCGTCTCTGCTTTCCCATAAAGACTCACGCCAACTTCGAAACAACAATAATACAAAGAAGAAGAAGAAGCAACAACGATGGCAGACTACTCGTTTGTACAGCTGTTGCTCCTGGCTCGTATCCGAACACGGCAGATACAACATATTTGTGGTCTCAATAACCCCGCCCCCTAATGTAAGCAATTCTTTCTTCTAGTCCAGCAAACTGGATCCAGTTTTTCTGGCCGGGAGCCGGTTCTTCTTCATAGACTGTATAAAATAAATGGACGTAACATCCGTGACGTCACCCATTGGTTTGTGGACTGCTGCTCGGAAGCCAATAGTTTCGGATCTGGGCAGCATCTTGAAAATTTCAGGTGCACGCTGGGAAAAATAAAAACACGGATTCTACTTATATGGGCATGAGGCGGGGGCCATAGACGGAGCGGGGGAGGTTGCTATGGTTGCGAGGGCTGGATCTCGAGGACATTGGTCAATCAACCTGTCAATCAGGACGTAGCCACGCCCTAATGCATACCCTGCTTTATCGTCACATATAAAATCAGGGAGGCCAAAATGTCCCAAATGAACATCATACTGCATTGAAGAAGGCTTTAAACTAGCGATTGAGACCATAAACACATTTTAAAAACGTTTACTGAGGTTAGAAATCAAGTGAGAAGTTGGTGATTCTCCATTGACTTGTATAGAGACGGTCGCCCCCTGGTGGCCTTTTGCTAGAATGCAGTTCTAAGTTACTTCCGCATTGGCCTCATTGAAGAGGACTGGAACTCCCCGCCTGGTCGAAACAGGAAAACCGGTTCCAAAGTAAGCACTGTCCCAGAACCAGCACTGGAACCGCTTTGGTGGAAAAGGGGTAAAAGAGATCTTAATCTGAACCTGTCGGACAAGTTTCTTCTTCTTGGCGGAGTCCGGCATGTTGTGGTGGACGTGTCTGAACAGCTCCTTCAGCGCCTCCTCTGTGTATTGTTGAGCAGGTGACTGGCACTGCTCCTGAGAGCTGGGGCCCGTGGCAGCCGTCCTCTTCATGGGCAACACCGTCCGCGGGGCAGGAGAACCGCTTAACGGCAGCAGCTCCAGATCATCCTGTCAGAGCACGGGACAAGTTAGGCTGTCTGAGCTTGACCTGCTCTATATGTAAACTGCCATGAGATGACTTTTGTTATGATTTGGCGCTTTACAAAGATTGATTGATTTATGCAAATAAGCATGTTGAGGCACATTTATGTTGAATATTGTTTATTTTATAGACATAATTATTTCATTTAGATCTCTAAAGCAGGAAAATGTGTTAACCTAATATGAGCTCCTTCTACTAACCTTAGTCTGCAGAGCCTTGGACCCACTGAAGTGCACTCTGGCATATTCCCGCAGGTAGACCGGAGCCTGAACAACAAACAAAAAACACACAAAACCTTTAGCATATTAAATTTAATGTACTTTAATCTTCGGGTGTTTCCAGACTTGGCCTGCATGCTAGATTATTAAGCAAAGTTAACTTATATAATTGTTTGATTGCGTGTGTGTGGTCAATAATCACCCTGAAGAGTTTCTGTGAGTGTTTGATGAGGAAGGCCATGCTGTTGTTCAGTTTCTTCAGATTGTCTTTCAGGTCACCAGCTGTCATCTGAAGCAGGAACAGAAACACAAGTCACTTAGTTAACTGTACCAACTGAAGCTGAAAATATTCATATCACACCTCTGGTTTTGTCCTTCTGCCTTCAGGGAGGCTGGGAACAGGTCGATAAAAACACACACATTCAGACTCTTGAACAGCTTCTTTCCTAAAGCCGTCCAAACTCTGAGTCTGCACGCCACTTTTTTAAAACTCTTTAATACTCTATTCATATATTTGTGCATTATATTACTAGTGCGATATTTTATCTGATACTTGCACTCACAGCACTTTATTTTTTACTTTGCCTGCCTTTGTTTTGTTTTCTTTATGTTGTATAGTTTAAATACCACTGTGATGGGCACTTGCAATTTCATTGTATTATTAATACAGTGACAATAAAGGCATCTTAACTTATTTTACACATACATGTCTTTAAGAATAACGTGTGAGTGTGGGTAGTTTGTGGCAAATCCCAAATTAAACTAAATGATCATGATTAATCATTTTAGCTTCAGCTTAGCGTTCAGCTTCTGGTCCTTGAACCTCTGTCACACGGTACAAATCTTACATGTCTAGGCCAGAGGACATGCGGAGAAAACATGAGGGCCAGGTTGAAGGCGGACATCTTGTTCTTTTCCTGCTGCTTGGCAGTGTGGTAGAGCAGGTCCAGCAACAGTTTGAGCAGTGAGCGGTTGGCTTGAGGTAACAGCAGGAAGAGGAGCTGCAGGGCTTCGATTTGTCGCTCCTTGTTGGGTATCGCGGTCTTATTGCCGTGTTCATCAAACAGAGTCATGTCTGGGGAAAAGGATGAGGGTGAAGGAAAGAAATCCACAGATATATTTATCATCTATATGTTTTAACCTGGAAATTCGGAATTTTTTGAAGCATTGTAAACACCATTATTTGGAAAGCTTGGAATAAAAATATCACAGAATTCTAAAGTGCCAGAAAGTCAAAATGAGAAGATAGAAGTGTAGCATTTAAAAATAAGTGTATGTGTTTGTGTGTGTGTGTGTGTGTGTGTGTGTATGTGTGTGTGTGTGTCCCTACCAGCGATCTTCAGGTGTGCGTGGAAGTGTCTATGTGTGAGCAAGGGCTCAGGCAGCTCTCCCAGGAAAGTCTTGAGCAGCGTGGCCACGTCATTTGGGTGGAAGTCTCCAGACGCCAGGTCGACGTCCGCTCCACTGTTGAGGAGCTCCTTGAGGGTCTGCTGCCGAACACTGTTCCCCGGCACCCGAAAAAGACCCTCCACATGCAGATCTGAGCAGAACATAAGCAGGTGAGGGGTGAGATCAGATTTGTTTTTGTGCTCAATAATTCTTCTCAATCAGAACAAGTGATAAAAATCTGCAAATAACTAATTAACCCTCACATACTGTTTATATTCTGACTTATTATTAGTTTCTACACCAATTCACACTCATAATGAAGTTGTCAGAGAGCAAACATCGTACGAGAGTCTATTTATTTATGGGGGAAAAATACATTTGCGTATATAAAAATGAGTATCAGCTGCACAAAAAAACCCCAAAAAAACAATTTATTTCCATTATTTTATACTGTTGGTCACATTAGGAAAAATCAACCTAGAAGAAATGTGTATGCTGTGTTTTAACAACTCTTAAATATAAAAAATGGGTATGTAAGGGTTAAAAGAGAAGAAAAAATGCTATCCATATTGATCAATGGTAATGGGCTGCTGTTAGTTTCTGAGAGGCAGAGCAGTGAGGATGCAAAATCAACTGTAAAGGAGGGATCTCTTCATTTTATTTTGACAACTTACTTTTGCTGAGGTACTCAATAAGCTGGTAGATCTGTGCGATGCAGCTCTCAGTCAGCGGAGACCCAAACACAACACCTTTATCTGTGGAAGTAATGAGTAAAGTAAAGAGTTTGTGTTTGATAGCATTAAAACCTACTGAAGGGTCACAGGTCTGCCAAATGTAGTTAATGTGTGATTTCTAAAAAGATGTCATCAAGTTGGACTCTCACCTTTGCGTTTAAGGAAGTTGAAAGAGCGAAAGAAGCCTCCATTTCCACCTGTTGGGGTCTTGGGGCCCTCCTCACCAAGGAGCTGGGAAAACTCCGTCCCGGGAAGATCAATAAGGCGAGTGATGTTACTTAGCACCAGCTCCAGAAATACTTCAGGGTTCTCATGGCGGAGTTTCTCCACAAAAAAGTCTGGGTTGAAGATGACGGGTGGACGGCTGCTTCGTGAGGCCCCCGGAGATTCGTCGTGATTGACCACCATATTGCTCACTGTACCTCTGAAAGGGGGGAGGGGGAGGGGGAGGGGGGGGGGGCAGACAGGAACAGGAAGTCTATAAACAAGCTCTCTTTTTGTATGGGAGACAAACTCAAACAAAACACAAGTTGATAAGTGCAGCATGATGGATCTATGAATGCTTTACCCTCTAGCAAAACTACTGTGGCTCCTCACTGCTTCTATATAGTTAGCATGGGTCAAAGAGGCAAATATTGTACTAACTTTCTACTCCACTACATTTATTTGACAGCTGTAGTTACTTTTCAGATGAAGATTTGACACAATGGATACCATAACAAGCTTTTAAAACACAACACATAGTTAAAGATGAAACCAGTGGACGTCTTACAAACTGAACTGAATATTAGAAACTGATAGAAGGAAAAGAAGACAGGAAGGAAAGTGGGCCGGATTGGACTTAACCGGCGGGTCGGTTCTGGCCCGCGGACCTCACGTTTGACACCCCTGATCTAAACACCGCCGTCAGCTCTGAATTAGCCCAAACTAAAGGGCAACACAAGCCTCAACAAGCAGCTTTAACATTAACAAACGCAAGTTAAGGATCCCCCACTAACTATCGCTACTGAAACAAACATTTAAACTGGTGAAAACGAAGTGAAATCATCTAATTAAACCCGATAATATCACCAAGGAGACGGAAATGTTATTGTTCAACAGCTAACACGGATGTAACGTCAACCACTGAGCTTTACAGACGTAACAAGTCTTTATCAGTTTAAACTTAGCTTTAGAGGTAAGTAACACTAAGTCAACGTAAATAACCAATTTTTTTTTAAGTATCCATGTTCTTACCTTGTATTTTGTGTGTTTTCATCGACATCTTTACCCGCAGCCATGTTCAGTTTGAATCCTCCGCTGTTCTCCTTCAGACCCCGCCCACATATGACAAGCAACCAATAGCTGAGGAGTTAGGCCGCCCATCTCCTCGGCTATTGGTCAAGTGCTTGATGTGGGCGGGTTATAGCGACGTTAATTTGCATGTCCGTCGCTGTGATTGGTCGATTTGAATTCCCTAGCTTTGTCAAGAAGAAAACAACCTCAATGGTGAAAAATGCGTGGATTCCTGAAATACTGGAGGCTGCAGTTTCTTCACACACTAAGACTAGACTGTGAGACTAACTGTGTTGTTTTAAATTCATTTTATCTTTCAGGTGTCCGTGGTCAATCCTGTAACATTTACACTGACAGAAGCATCTGTGCCTCCAGAGGCTCATCAGTGGACATTTCCTGCACATACAACAGTTCTGAATCTATCACATCATCATTCTGGTTCAGTCCTGATCGTAGTCATCACACTTGGCAGAATTCCTCACAGACTGATTACCTTTTTTGAGGACATTTTGTGATCTGATTTACACATAGATCTCTGTATCATTTTTCTGATGTACTTACATTTTTATTTGTTTCTTAATACTTGCAACAAACAGTGTTCAACATGTGACTTCTTACTGCCATACTAATTTAGTACATCTCTTTGATCTCATGGTGGTGTATTCAGTGTCTCAGCATGCACTAGAAGTGTGAGGAGATGCATCAAACCAAATGTCACACATATGTCCCACATGAAGTGTGCACAAATGTTTTTCTCATTAAATTACAGGGCCAGAACACTGGTCTGTTGTTCTCACGAACATAGATTGTATTAAGTCTTAACCTTTTTTAATTTTCTGCTCTGTAGTACTTTGAGATTTCTGAAATGTAAAGTGCAATACAAATAAAATGTATTACTATTATTATTATTATTATTATTATTATAAAAGAGGAAAACTTGGGTGTTACATACGCCTACTGTCACTTGGCCCCTCATGCTTATTCATAATAAAGAGAGAGAGGAAGGAAATGTGCTCAATTCACAGATCACAGAGGACGAGCATCTTAACAGGCGACGTCCTTCTCTGCTGTAAGTAGAACAGTTTACTGATATGACTATTACATGTTGTTTACATTATTTGATGTATTTTATTGTCTCTGAAGCCTCACAGAGAGATGAGAGGAGCAGCTATGAGTTTAACAGCAGCAGCGAGTGGATTTGTTGTCTTCCTTCTCTCTGTGTCAGGTACTGTATATCTACATTTACATTGTAGGACATTTAGGTTTGATGTGTGTTTGATGCAGTATGATGAATAACTTTTAAAGTATACAACACTTCTTCACTTCTGTTTATAGCAGTGTAAAATATAGCTATTGAATGAAGTAATAATATTATATTAAGATGTTTAGCTGTATCTGCGTCATGAGTGGTGGGGGTGGGGCCTGGCTGATATGGTTTGTCCTCCCTCTTTCCATAGATTGTAAGAATCATATATTTTTATACATGCATATGAATGTATTCATAGTTATATGATGGCACACCAATGCACAGAGAATGTTTATCTTGTCCTGATGTTTGTAATCTGTTTGTTAATTTCTGCACTCTGTACTGTAGAGCTGGACAACTGTTTTAGCTGTTCCAACTATAACAGCCCCCCCCACCCCCCCCCCCCCCCCCCGTTGAAAACTTATTGTCACCTATTTTATTTTAGTAGCTCTCAGTGGTTTCCCACCCTTCATGTTCTATATTTCTTTGTGGTTTTCACACTTAGCTGAGCAGCAACTTGACCAAAGAACAAACAGGGAGGAAATATAGAAGAAAAACAGACTCTCTAATGATTCAGTTTCTTCTTCTCATCCTGTTCAGTAAAACAACTTTAATGTTCACAGCTTCAATAAATTCGTGTTCCTTCACTGCACCTTCAGACTGTACCATGATCAAATTCAAAGTATGTATAAATATATTTTGACTTTTCTATGTCTGTATTCATGCAAGCATGATTTACAAATGAATTAATTAAATATGATTATGAAGAGTAAATGAACATGGGAGAAAAGAATGACACAAAAAAGTCTGAATTTCAATGAAGTGAAAACAATACTGATATACCACTGATCTGCTTCTCCATCCCCCAGAACGGTTTGTTAAATGTGTTTCTACTTATTTTATCTTTGTAAAGAATAAACTGGTCTAATGTTAAAACACTCAGCAGTAACAAATGATAAAATATAATAATCAACAGATAAAATACTTTATACTAGTTCAGTTCTAGTTAGATTGATGCACAATGAGGAGATTTGAATGACAACAACTGAAGATCATATTGGTGCCATGATCCACTTTGTCTTATTCACTGATTCTTAACTTGTTATAAATCTGATTGTGGTTTCTGATGTGCTCTGTGTTACAGTGGTACAGGGTCAGAACGGCTGGGGAGTGACTTACACTTCTACTCACATCTGTGCCTTAAAAGGATCAACAGTGGACATACACTGCACCTACAGTTACCCATCCAGGATAAATAATGTTGATACTGCAGTTGATGAAACATTCTGGTTTACTAAATGGAGTAATAATGAACCTGTGGATCTGAGAACAGAGTACGCAGGTCGTGTGCAGTTTCACTGTGATAAGAACGACTGCACTCTGAGAATCACAGACCTGAGAGAGAGAGACTCAGCTGAGTACAAGTTCAGGTTCATAACAAACCAACCAAGAGGGAAATATACTGGTTCACCTGGAGTCACTTTGACTGTCACAGGTAACATTTTCATTGGAAAGTTTTAGACTACTTTAATTTCAAATTTTTAATATCTTGGAAATGTTACTGCAAATGTGTGTGTGTATGAACATAAATGACATTTCTGTTCTTTCTTCACATATCCAGATCTCCAGGTGAAGGTGATCCCATCAACAACCAGTTATTCCTCAGCAGAGCTAAAGTGTCACAGCAGCAGTTGTCTACCTGATCGTTCTTCCTTCATCTGGTACAAGAATGGACAGAAAATTAGTGGAGAAACATCTTCTACTTATTTATCCAAATTGTATCATACAGACAGCTATTCCTGTGCTGTTACAGGATATGAGGATTTCGCCTCTCCTCCAGTTTGTGAGTTTTCTTCACAGTCTTCCACTAACATAACAGCATCTTGTGAAGTCTTTAATCTAAAGTACTGTACAATGACTTCATGTATTTCTAGTAGGAGTGACCCCACTGCCTCACTTGTTATTGCCAACATGTTTTTGTCATTGAGCTCTACTGTTGTCAGCGTCAATACAATACAACCTGCTCTGTGTTATTGTATTAACAGACAGTTGATTTTAATATGAGCAGCAACAAGTGAATCAACTTTCACTCTTTACTGATGCTACAGATGCTCCAAAGCTTCCCTCTGTGTCAGTGAGTCCCTCTGGTGAAATCACTGAGGGCAGTTCAGTGAATCTGACCTGTAGCAGTGATGCTAACCCAGCAGCTAATTACACCTGGTACAAGGAGAATGAAGACTCACCAAAAGCATCAGGACAGATCTTCACCATCACTGATGTCAGACCTGAACACAGTGGGAATTATTACTGTGTAGCCCAGAACAGAAGAGGGCGTCTTAACTCCACCTTACATCTGATGGTTGTGAAAGGTAAGTTTTTCCATTCAGCTACACACACACTGCACTCAGACTCATTACAAACTATCTGATGCCATGCAGGGGCGGGGGTTAATTTACCAAACCCTTATTGTGAAACTCCATAGTTTCCACTGAGAAGACTGAATGTCAGAGAACTGATTTCAAGACCCAGAAACAAACCTGCTGCTGCATCATGAGATTTGTGAAGGAATCTTCCTAGTTAGGGGTATGGTCCCTCCAGGACAATCATAGCCTCATATTTTATCAATGAGTTTGACACTGGAATTTGGCTTCAGGCTCTCAGGCTTCACAGTAGCATGAGATGGATAAATCTACAAGTCTAATTTCTGGCTGATTCAAGCTCATTGCAAATATATCTGTCCTTGGCTGATACATCATAATTAAGTCTGTGTCAGTCTAAAGAGTTTCAGTCAAGCTATTCTACATACAGCAGGCCTACAGGCTGCCAGATAGTCCAGCTGTATTGAGCTGGGAAAAAACAAAAAGGTCATAATACAGTATACACACACGAGGTGCTGGGCTGGATGTGTTTTTTGCTTATTATTAGTATTATTATTAACAGTCAAAATATACAAGTTAAGAGAGACTACAACAAGTAACCTAATAATAAATTATATCAAGTAAATCTACAATAAAAACATATAAAATATATTTTAAACTGAAAAGAGCTGTAAGAGTTTAACTGACTATACCTACAATGACCAAAACATTATAATCCAAACATGCTGTAACACCCTGATTAACTATCAGTGTTTTCTTATAGTCTATTCACCAGGAACAGGAAAATCAGTCGCTGCTGGAATAACAACTGCTGTTCTCCTGCTTATCATAATCCTCTCTGTCTTCCTATGGATGAGGTAAGCAGTTCTGTTTCACTAAATTATTGTTCAAAATTCAGTCATTTGTGTTTTTAATTAATTCTCCTCACCAGGAAAAAGAGAATCGATAATCAATCATCTGAGGCTGAGGAGAGACCAGACGACAGAGAGAGGGTGAGGAGGGAGAGTTATACTATTCTATCCTGGTTTCACACTTCCACACTCACTATCTTAAAGTGACACTAGAAAACTCATCTGACTGTGAAGCTCTTCATGTTGTTTCTTAACAATCCTTCTTCACATAAAACCAACACTCATTTCTTCAACCTCATTTCTATCACCCTCCAGACACAGCCAGAGATGAAAGATAACCCTCTGTACTCCAGCGTGCAGTTCTCCATCAATCAGGCAGATCCTCTCTACTCCAACACCAGATCAGATCAGCTCCACAGACACATGGAGGAACAAGAGGTTCCCGAGTACGCTGCTGTTAACTTTAACAGAGCTGGTAATGCCCCGAGGTGAGCAGCTCTTCACTCAGTAACATTTTTTTATTTATTTTATTTGCTTGTTTCATCATTATTATTATGGATGTATAATTTAATGTAATATCTTCAGATTCACCTGATTCATTGTTTTAATTTCACCTCTCAGAACCAGAGGTCAGCAAACCTGGGAAGATCCAGCTGCCATTTACAGCACAGTCAACAAAATATGAACATATCAGCAATCTCACCTTTGTTTGTTTTTTTATTTTTTATTACCTCAGCAATCTGAAGTTAGGAAACAAGAAAAGCTCCAATACATTTTGTCATTTACTGCTTTAATATTCATTTAAAAGGAACAATCATGCTTTTGCTTACTCTCAGTCATGTACCTAATGTCACAGTGTCAGATGTTCAAGTTAAAAGTGGCTGACATGTCAAATAATGAGTCAAACATATAAAAAAGTAATCCCTGTGAGTTTCCAAACATTTTTTGAGACCATAAACTCATTGTCAATGCTTTTTTGGAGCCAGTGGAGTCGCCCCCTCCTGGCCATTTCAGAGATTGCAGGGTTTTTTGACCTGGAACTACCCACTTGATGTTAATCAGTGTCACCTTTGTTAAATGACTGTAAATTAGCAAGAGAATGGAAGTCGGGATTGGACCAGAAAACCTGTGTACTCAAGTTACAGTAGTTACAGTGGAAATGGATGAGAAAGAATTGACTTTGATGAATTAATTTGAGATTATTCAAGTTTTGTGCTGTTTTATTTTGTGAACGAATTAAGTGTTGTATATTTTCTCTGGTAATTAATTGATTTGCTAATTTTGGCTGAGTTAATATTGTTTCATATCCAGGGCCGGCCCTAGGATTTTGGTGGCCCTGAACAAAATTCTGTTTGTGGCCCCAAAACACTTCAGACACAACCACCAAACCACACACACTGCTCATAACTCAACGAACATGAACACACACACTAGAGATGGAACATGAATTAACAACAACTCTCTGACTTTGTTTGAAAACAAAAGTTTATTAAAATGTGTGAAATGGATCTATAGTGCTGGTACTGGATGTTGGGGGGTAGCAGAGTATGTAGAAGGCTGTGGTTTAGCAGTTGAGCTCTGGAGCTGCAGTCACATCAGAGGAGGGAGAAGATGAGCCTAAAGTCTCTGACCACGTTCCCTCAGCAGCAGTCTGCTGATAAGGTAGATGGTCCTGGTGCAGTACAAGTTGCTCCAAAATATTTAGATCATTATTATTATTATCTAAATATAAGCTGGAAGACATTACAAAGGTACATTACATGTATCTTCCAGACCTATATATTAACCACACAACAAATACAATTTCATCAAAATATTCAAATGGTTCAGTTATCTAAATATGTCCAAATATGATCTACAGAAATACAATTTAACATAACTAGAAAGCTAATGGTTAGCCTTAAACTATTTGCGGCATTTTGGACACACAGGGATAGGTAAGTAGGTGAATTAAAATAATAAAATAAATAAAAAATAATAAATCAAACCACTACTTTAATGTTGCAAGAAAACATTGGGTGCTAGTTATGAATTATAAATGAGGTTACAGTCCTACTTATGTTAGCTGTTAATGCTAAACGTTTCAGCTAAAAATAATAATATGCAAGGAAATGGGTGTCAGGTCATTTAATCAGATTCAATAAAAAATAACAAACCTTTATACTGTGACAGTTTCCTACCTTCAGTTTTCTCTTCTTTGGCCGTTCAGTGCCACTCCTAAATGTTCAGAGCAGCTGCTGATAGAAACACACACTCTCCCTCCTGGACAGCAGAGGCTCTCCTCTCTTCTTCATTTGGATTTAAAAGTGATTTATGAAAAATTAAAACACCACAAGTATTTAAATATCACATTTATATAGATGATTACGTTAATCTAATAAGGCCTGTGAGTCATAATAGTCCCTATAACATCCTTACCGTAGCATTACCTACTGTATCTAGGTTACCATGGTTACACCTACTGTGTATTTTAGTTACCATGGTCACACAGAGTTCGTTACTGCGGCCCTAAAACAGTAAATAAATAGTTTGAATATCATATAACTCCCGCGAAACGACTCGTATCGCTATAAGCAGAATGTATCCATCTTTCAACTAAATTATTTCTTCCGTGTTGAAGTTAGCAGATAGCTAACCGGAAGTTAGCTTCTCAACCGGCAGACGTACATTCATCCAGCCAGTTCAGGAAAGGGGAAAGATCCACAGACTGAAGATAATGTGAACTACAGAGATTTATATGGCAGTGATAGGCATAATCAGTATTGTGTTAACTCGTTTGGGAAGGGCTTAAATGTAATGGTTTATCATTCATATGTTAAAATCCCTGGCAGAATAGTCCCACTGAGCGTGTGCCCCCCTAGCGGTTGTGGCAAGACTGCAGCTTCCTTGTTTTAATTTATTAAAGGTGCAATCAGCATTTTAGTCTTGTTCCACAGTATGTTTTAGTGTTTGTGTTGTAATTATTTGATCTGTACTGTACTGTTTTTACAACTGTATGGAGCAGAAACCAGCCACTTTAAACACCAACCCAGAAGGAGTAGGTAAAGTAAGAATGCCTTCTAAATAGGTCCTCTACACCCAATGACAAGCAGGTTGGCATGCAACTACATTGCAATCATAAGAGACAACAGACACTGTTGTGTTTCACACTGACACCACAAGTTGGGAGGAAATTGCACAAAACAGAACAAGATGGCAAAACAGATTTCCTCACAAGACATGCACTTGTCTCTGAGAGAGTGGCAGAGAAAAGTAGCAACAAACAAAGGAGAGACTCTCCATCAGTCCTTGCATTTAACCATGTGGATCTCGGATTGGTCTGTGCAGCCATATCAACACCCACCAATTGGGACATATCAGAAGCACAAATGACACTCAACCATGAATTATTATATTGAGTAAATTAAAAAAAATCTGACCAAAGCTGTCAACTTCTAACCATTGAAAAACCAAATAATTACAGTGCAATTTCTTCACTTTTTACTCATGAAGTGCATAATTTTAAAATCATGCTGGTGTAAAAGTAAATTTCATTGCATTTGGCCAGACCACGTAACTAGTCTGACTCCTTAACTAATAGATTATAGTATGAAGTCCATATATAATTTGCAAAACAACAAACTCAATCATTTCCTTTATCTAACTTGCAGGCATCATAAATATTAATGATGTAAAGGGGAACAAAGTTGGACATGCGCGCTGAATGTTACCAGTTTCACCACATGAAGAAAGCTACCTTACAAGACTTCTCTTTCTATAGTTTATGCACAATAGTTTACTGCTAGGAGTGGGCTGTTTCTTGTGCTCAATATTCACCTGCTGTTTTTATCATCTCTGAAGCAAGCTAGAGATACAAGAAGAGCAGCTATGAGTTTATCAGCAGCAGCTGGTGGATTCGTTGTCTTTCTTCTCACTTTGCCAGGTAATGTATATATCTACATTTTACATACATGTACAGTGTTTATCAAACGTATTAAGAGAAGCCTAAAGTGGGTTTAACAAAGAACAAATCCTGTGTCATCATTTGCTTTTAAAAACCTTGCACCCAATATTCATTCACAGTCATCTTGAGTTTAAATCTTAGTCTGTGTTGTTACGTTTAACACAGTGTGTTTTTAATCCACATCACGCTGTATTATTTTACCTGAGTATTGAAAATGTAAATTTCATCACACCTGTTTACTTAATTTCACACGGATAATTTTTATTAAACAGGCAGTACATTTTGTTGATAAAGAGTATACTGGTGTACACATTTCAGTTACCAGTTTGAAAGCCTGTAGAGTTTGTTTCTGTGTACAGTAGATGTGTCTGACTCCAGATAGTATCGTCATAATTCTGCAGCCAACCAGCCTTGGCTGTCAAACTACTGTATGTATCACAGTCTTGGATCACCATCTCTTGTTATTTAACTGAGAGGCTCACAGGATATGTTATATAAAGACAAAAAATGATTTTCTTCAAAAAAGAAAGACATTTTGTTTAATATGAATCTAATGTGGTTTTCCAAAAACAAATGATTGCCCCAGAGAAAAAACACATACAAAAAGTAGTTGAGAGAATGATTTTCAGGACTTTCCTAAAAACTATTTAAAAGTGAGTGTTTCTCAGTTTTTCTCTCATTATCATACACTTATAGCCAAGTTCAGTGTGTCACTGTGATATTTCAACAGTAATTTGCAATTTGATCACACACCTCAATTTCTCTGCAGTTTCCTCTTACACTTGGCAGTAACATGACCACAGAGTGAGCACAGAGGAAACCTTGAGAAAGGACAAACTCTTAAACTGTCTAAATGACAGTTCCAGAAAAATGTCCAACTGTCTGGATATCCAAATGAAGCCAAGGCCGGATGTAAATCAAACTTTTGGTCAAACATTTCTTGACCAAAATATTTTGAACCTTTCTTGCATCTCTGTGAGATCAACATGTGACTTTTGTGTTAAAATGTGTTGTTATAAATCTGATTGTGGTTTCTGATGTGCTCTGTGTTACAGTGGTACAGGGTCAGAATGGCTGGGGAGTGACTTACAATTCTACTAAGATCTGTGCCACAAAAGGATCAACAGTGGACATACACTGCACCTACAGATACCCACCCGTAGTAAAAACAGTTGATAAAACATTCTGGCTTACAAGAATAAAACCTGAATTTTTGGATTTGCAAGAAGACTCAGATTACACAGGTCGTGTGCAGTATGACTGTGGTAGCAATGAATGTACTCTGACAGTAACAGACCTGAGACTTAGTGACTCAGCTGAGTACTATTTCAGGTTCATAACAAACCAAAACGCATTGAGATATTACGGCTCGCCTGGAGTCACTTTGACTGTCACAGGTAACATTTTAGTATGACGATTTAATATTTTTCCCCCAAGTGTTCAAAGTATAAGAAATTCCCCTGTTGATGTAATTGTGTTTCTGCACATGCTCAGTGGCATCTTCCGTACAGAGAACTTCTCTCCTCAGACAGCGTCACTGCTGTTATTTGTCTTTGGAGTTATTTGTATTATGCCAAAAAAGACTTTTCAGGGCAAAGGAACATGTCGCCTAGTGCAGCAGTGTGGCTCACTGAGGTGATTTTAAAGGTTTTGGATACACACAAAATACCTGATTAGTTAATCATTGGGGTGGCTATGCAAATGAGATTTGTTCACAGTAAGAAAAATATATAGAAAACCATCAGCCATATGTTTTAACATGTATAATGTTTATCATGTTAACTAGTATGTTACCATACTAGCAACTACTTAGCTGAAGCTGAGTAACACTTCACTTAAAACTACAAATTCTAATCTCATGATGGCAGATAAAATGTCTGAACAACATTATAGTAGGAGAAGTTTTCATGACATTATTGTCATTATATGATTATATGACTGCTCAGTTATTTAGGTTTTGACTGTTTCTACAAGCAATGACATTTTGTATTCTTCCTCACATTTGCAGCTCTTCAGGTGCAGGTGACGAGAATAGCAGTCAATCAGTCTCATTCAGAGGCAGAACTGAAATGTCTCAGCAGCTGCAGTTCAGACGATGATATTTCTTACGTCTGGTTCAAGAATGGAGAGAAAATAATGGAGGAGGGAACTTCTGTTTATTCAGGGCAGTTTAATCCTGGTGACAACATATCTTGTGCTTTGAAAGGACATGAGGATTTCCCCTCCTCTCCTACAGTGTGTAAGTTTAACTCACTGTCTCTAACAAAATGCCAAATCGTTATTTAAAATAACAAGACACCATGTTGTTTGTCACATGAGAATATTAGCCTATAGTTTAACTAGTTTACAGCTGTATTGTTTCCTACATTTTATACATTTTTCTATCTCTGTATTCCAATCCATTTCCAGTTTGAAAACTTGTTCTCATTTTTTTCAAAAACCGTGTTTTTCCACCAGATGCTCCAATAGTTCCTTCAGTCTTGGTGACTCCGTCTGGTGACATCATGCAGGGCAGTTCAGTGAATCTGACCTGTAGTGTTAATGCTAACCTATCAGCTAATTACACCTGGTACAAGAAGAATGTAAATCCAGACCTTCAACCTCTCAGTAAAGAACCACAGCTTGCCTTCAGCTCCATCCAGTCCTCTGACTCTGGAGAGTATTACTGTACAGCTGAGAACCAGCTGGGGAAGAGGACATCTAAATACATCTTTATTGATGTGAAATGTGAGTAAAACATTATTTTAAATTAAACAAGGATATACTTGTTACTGTTTTTATGGCAGGTCACTGAATTATTTTTTGGGAGTTTTGTTCGAAATTAGCATCCAAACCTTTCTGATGCCCACTGCTGTCACACAGTCATTAATATTAACTGATATCATAATGTGATATGTGACAGTAGAGCAACACATCCTTATTTTTGAATCAACTTTCACTCTTTACTGATGCTACAGATGCTCCAAAGCTTCCCTCTGTGTCAGTGAGTCCCTCTGGTGAAATCATTGAGGGCAGTTCAGTGACTCTGAACTGTAGCAGTGATGCTAACCCAGCAGCTAATTACACCTGGTACAAGAAGAACCAAACACTGTTTCATGGATCAGAAGGAATATATAATTTCACCTCCATTAGCTCTGAGGACAGAGCCATGTACTACTGCACATCTGAGAATCAATATGGACAGATCAACTCATCGTCTCTCTTCATAGATGTGCTGTGTAAGTAGTAAAGTGTAAATCCAACACTTTAAGTCAACACAATATCTATAATCTAAAAGGCCCCCAATCCAAAATCTCCTAGACACTTTCCTGAGCTCTGACTGAGTCATAATAAAATATATGCCCTTTAAAATGCTTACTTTTTTGAATAAGTGGTGTTAAAGACATTTTAGTTCTTAAACACACAATGTGGACTTTCTTTTGGCTGCAGTTTATTTTTGTAGATAAAGAAATAATCTGTGACATAACAGTCAGTGAGAACTTTTACAGTGAAAACACAAAAATGCTCACATTTAAAGTGATCATTTTAAACAAAGCCAAGCTAAGAGCAAATGCATTTACTCGATGTATAATACATGATCCTATCCTGCATGTTGATATTGATGATCTTTTTTTAATCATCATTATTATTATTCATCTTATTCACCAGATGGTCCAAAGCTTCCCTCTGTGTCAGTGAGTCCCTCTGGTGAAATCACTGAGGGCAGTTCAGTGACTCTGACCTGTAGCAGTGATGCTAACCCAGCAGCTAATTACACCTGGTACAAGAAGAATGTAAATCCAGACCTTCAACCTCTCAGTAAAGAACCACAGCTTGTCTTCAGCTCCATCCAGTCCTCTGACTCTGGAGAGTATTACTGTACAGCTGAGAGCAGGATGGGGAACAGGACATCTGAATACATCCCTATAAACGTTAAATGTGAGTCAACCCATTTATTAAATTATTAGTCAACCTTGTTAAAAATATTCGAAAAGATATGTCTGACCATGTCTGCTTTTTCAGCTCTTTATTCAGTCTGCTGCCGTAATAACTCAGCAACTCCAATACAACATGCTGAACTAATGCAACCCTTCCTCATTTTATTGTTCATTCATAATGACATATCTCCTCCAGATGGTCCAAAGCTTCCCTCTGTGTCAGTGAGTCCCTCTGGTGAAATCATTGAGGGCAGTTCAGTGACTCTGACCTGTAGCAGTGATGCTAACCCAGCAGCTAAATACACCTGGTACAAGAAGAATGTAAATCCAGACCTTCATCCTCTCAGTAAAGAACCACAGTTTGTCTTCAGCTCCATCCAGTCCTCTGACTCTGGAGAATATTACTGTACAGCTGAGAACCAGCTGGAGAAGAGGACATCTGAATACATCATTATTGGTGTGAAATGTGAGTTCAACAGATTATCAGCCTTGTTAAAAGAAAACTGGGAGAGATTTGTCTGACTATTTCTGCTTCCTTACTAATACAGCCCTTCCTCATTTTATTGTTAATTCATATTAATATATCTCCTCCAGATGCTCCAAAGCTTCCCTCTGTGTCAGTGAGTCCCTCTGCTGAGATAGTGGAGGGCAATTCAGTGACTCTGACCTGTAGCAGTGATGCTAACCCAGCAGCTAATTACACCTGGTACAAGGAGAATGAAGACTCACCAAAAGCATCAGGACAGATCTTCACCATCACTGATGTCAGACCTGAGCACAGTGGGAATTATTACTGTGTAGCCCAGAACAGAAGAGGACGTCATAACTCCACCTTACATCTGACTGTTGTGAAAGGTAAGTTTTTTCCATTCAGCTACACACACACTGCACTCAGACTCATTACACACCATGTAATGTGATGCAGGGGGTTTGTGTTTGTGTGATTCACTGCTGACTGGAGGAATCAGCTGACTTCAAATCCTGGTGAGGAAAGATCTGAGCAAGAAAAAACTCTGAGTTTACTTGTCAGTGTGTTTCTTATTCACAAGTTATATTTCAAAGGATTTTGTGACCTCTGATTAGGCTGAAGTGATGCAGACTTGTTATAATTAACTACTGGAGAGAGAACTGCGCTCATGAATATAAGCAGCCAAGATTATTTATGAAGCAATATTTTCAACCTTTTTAAAAAACATAGAATAGAATAGATCTTTATTGTCATTGTCACCAGGTACAACGAAATTAAAAGTGAAAATATTTCTGTGATCATGTCTTCTTTCTTCACCTCTGCCTGTTTCACATCCAGTCTACAGCTGTAGTTCACTGAGCAGCTTCAGTTCATCATGTTGAACTAATGCCACCATTCCTCATTTTATGTCAATTCCTTTTTTGCATCTCCTCCAGATGGTCCAAAGCTTCCCTCTGTGACAGTGAGTCCCTCTGCTGAAATTACTGACAATTTTATCGGTAAGTTATACTCACACACACACTCACACACACACACACACACACACACACACACACACACACACACACACACACACAAAACAAGAGGTCAGAACTTTACTCGTCCTTCTGTTGGTCTCAATTTTTAGGTAAATCAGTATTTATAATGATCATCATCTGGTTGATTCTGTTGGTCCTGTTGCTGTTTCTTCTGCTTCTCTTGATTCTGTGGATGAGGTAAAACAATAGTAAAGACAATCATTCTTTTTCTTTCTTATCAAAACACTTTAAAGATTTCTTGTTTTTGTTGGATTCAATCCAGGAAGAAGAAAACTCTGAGCTCCAACACTGACCAGAATGAACCTGAATAGACTATAGAGGTGAGAGAGAGAAACCTTATTGACAGAACTTATCCTAAAATACAGTTATGATCACTTGGCTCATGAATGCAAACAAACACATTTATATTGTCAACATGAAGCCGTAAATGACTTGTAGAGTAAACTCCTACTCCTTCAATACATTTCTAATGAAATCTGATTACATACCATTTTAATAAAAGAGGTCCATTTATCCTAATTTTGACATCTTGTGATTTTGTTCTGATGCAGTTGAACCAGAGGCTGGACTCACCTGATGGAAACAGAAAGTAGTACAACAGTGAAATATGAGAGTGGAGAGAGAGAGAGAGGCTGTAGAGGACCATGTGGACGTTTTCATGTTCAGTTTTCAGCAGCAGCAGCAGCAGGTAGAAGTGAGCAGCACAGACAGTCAGTAACAGCATGTAGCAGAAGCTTTGAGAAGAATGTGCTGATGGCAGCTTGAACTGAATCATGTCCACGTGTCAAACATGATTGATTGTTTAGATCAGTTGAATATCAGGTGGTGTGTGTGACTCAACTGATTTATAATTTACTGAGTGTTCTGTCTGAACTAATGCAAGCTTATTTTTAGTTATATTACAGATATTTAGGATTAGAGCTGCAATGCAAACTGTTATTTTAAATGTGTACATACTGTAATTAATCACTTTTGAGGAATCCTGATTGGCTTCTTGTGCAGTTTACTGTATATTTTCACACATCAAACATAATCTCAGTTCTATCACACTTTGCTGAATGCCACATTATCCAGGTTGCAGTGGCTGATATACAATAAACAGCCAGCTTCCACAACATACTTTATTATGATTTTGGGATGTTGCTAAAATAGATAGAAGAGAAGAATACACAGACACAGTTTGTATTGAAGGCCTTAAATGTCATTTGAGTTGTTTATACTCCTGTCAATTACATTTAAACTCTTTGGGGTCACTCAGTGAAGCAGAATATGTGGCAGTTTACTGAATATGAAGCTTTTTCAGTATAACAGTCCATATTTGTTAGTGACAGCTGTAGATCACTGACTGAATCATTTTCATACTTAGACACCTCGACTGTGAGAGTTTGTTCAACTACTGTACAACAAGGTCACCAATGTGAACAATCAATGCTTCTGAAACTGAACCTCTAACTGTAATGATTAATGAATTTAATGTCAAGTTTAAACATATTAAGATGCAACTCAATCATAAAAAGTTTCGGATTAATTTTGTTGTCAAATGGTGACATTTTGGTGGGTTTCTGTGAGTGAATCCTGGGTGACTTTAATACAGCAAACTTATCCAGTGAACTACCTAAATATAGGATAGCATGTCACCTGCGCTACCAGAGCGGAGAGTATCCTTAATTATGAAGGCCTCTTGGTTCATTTCTGTATATACATATATTAGTTTCTGTGTTGTGGGATCTATCACTTCTCAGCCTCAGCATGAGAAATAACAGGTGTTGGTGTGAACTGCTTGAAATGCATCAATATTTTGTGAGCTGAAGCTAAATTTATATAACCTGTGTGTAATTGTCTCATTGATTTTTAATGTTTTAATGGGGAGAATAAATATGATAAAATGTTATCTTTTAAATAAATCTTTTTTATTTTGTTTAGTTAAATTAATGTTAAAATAACATTACAATCAATTGATAATTTCTAAATATAGAAAAACTGTAGTTGGGAAAAAAGCAAAAATATTTGAGCTGTGTCGCTTTGTTGTTACAAGGCCAGGTCCTCTTCATCCTCTGTCTGTTCCTGTTACTCTTCATCGTCAGTCAGGACTGAACCCCTGAGCCTGTCAGAAAAGTTTGATTGTTTTGTTTATTTTTATTGATAATTGAATGTTTTGATAGTGTTGTTATTAGTATTATTATTTTGTTAGCATTTTATTTTTTTGTAATAGGAATGATTGAAAATAGGAATAAATAGTTTAATTATTGTCTAATTAGTAAAAAACCCTAAAACAAAACAATGTAATCAAACAAATGTAACACTTAATATTAAATTAATTAATATTACAACTAAATTAATAATTACATATGTTGTGATTCATAACTCCACAATACAAAGACATATCACCACACCATTACTTTCTTAAGCACAAATACACAATTGGAAAACACACCCATGAACAAGAACGGTTTATATGAAGGACTCATATCTGAAAGGGAGTATTTATATGAAAAACACACAGACACAAACTTTACCCTGGTATGAATTGCAATGACTGAGGGGAAAAGCAGGTTGTTCTTTTATATAGCTTAACAGCTCTATACTCCCTCTGCTGGAGTCGTTTAGTAACTACAACTCTTAGTTCTGCTGGTGTTACTGTAGATTGACATTATAAACATTATAAAACATGAGGAAAGACAGAAACACCTGTTGTCACAGTGCTGCAGTGGACAAAATAACATTTTAAACACAAGATAAACTATAACCTTAGAATGCTATTATGCATATTATTCAATCTGTCACACCAGAAGCTTGTAGACAGCATTTTTGTAGTTGCTCGAAAGGTTAAATGCAAACCTATGTGGAATTTGCCCAGGATCTTTGATCATTGGTGCATTTTACAAAAAGTGGAGACGAAAGAGCAATTTCAGCAGTTGATTCTTGGATTAACTAAAATATTGTTTTCCAGAAGTGGTTTTCTATTTATTTAAGTGAGCAGAGAGCAAAAACTGTAAGGGATGCTGCTGGATTTGCTGATTATGTTTTGACTCATAAAGTTACGTTTATTATAATTACCAACTCAAGAAGCGCCGTGTATATCCGTATAATGCGAGTACATATATTTTGTTATGATACGTTAGTGCTCGATTTATACAGATATACGCTGCGATCCACTGGAGCTAATTTCGTCCGAACGACTCCAAATGACACCAAAATTGTCTGGGTGAGTAAATGATCGTATTTTATGCTAGAAATAAGGTCCAGGTTGTAAAAAAAAAGGTAATTATCCTTTAAGTCTACACACTTGAAAAGGGTATTGCCCCTGACTGATGAGACTTTCCTTGGCGATGATGCATTGATGTCCTTTCTCAGGGCACGTCTGAATACTGTATAGGTGATGTGCGGTCTGGTCACAGGGCTCATGCCAGTGGGATTGCTTCCCTCCATTACAGTGGTCAACCTAATTTTTTCCAGCTATGACAGACTGACCACAATGAATTAACACCTCAAGCACATCTATCCTTGTGTTGTGACTCATGCTCAGTCTCAGAAACATGACTCTTTCAATCTTTGTGAAACATTTATGGATGATCCCCCAGATACAGCTGAGCCAGAGCTGGTGGCTACCTGTGCAGTCAATCCTGAATTTGACAGTGTGAAGGATAACTTATCTGTTGCCTCTAAACTTGATGATCTGACATTGTGTAACCTCTATGTTTCTGCTAAAGCTCCATGGCAGCCACGTAGAGTAGCACTAGTGAGGTCACAGAGTGTTTTGCAGTATTTTGCAGCTGTCAAGCCAAAGGTTGGATATTAACCTATGGTTTTTTAACTGGATGGTGATGTGCTCAAGTGAAAGTGAACTGTAAACATATTAAGATTAAACTCAATCATAAAAAGTGAAAGTACTCAAAATAAATTTAAATGTGTGTAAACAATCAGTGATGGATGGTAAAATGTTATCTCAGGGTTGTGATTCAGTATCTCTGATGTTTCACTGCCCTCTAGTGGTGAAGCTTCAGTGTTGCAGATTCAGCCTCCATCACTGAGGTCTCCCTCCACTGTCTGCTTTAAAGGCTCAGTTCACCTGAATAACAATAAACATATTTTCTCACTTTCCTCCTAAATTGTGAGATGTGTGTGTTAATTTCCAAAGGTAGGTTCCCCTGTATTTAAAGTCCATGTAAAGTAAGAATAAATATGTGTTCTGAGTTTGACATACCACAGAAAAGTGTGTTGTTAACCACCCTGCCAAATTTAAGTGATTAAAATATATCGTAAAATATATGAAATTAGGCTTCAAAGTTGCGTAAAACTCAGCCTCTTTCTCTGCTACCAAATGCTGTGGGCGTGCCCGCCGAGTCCGCTGAAACCCCGCCCCCTACCAAGTGTCACCTGTCAATCAAAGTTACCACTTCTACCCGAAACATGGACGCTAGGTCTGAGAGCTTTCTGCTGCTAGCTCAGCGGCTAGCTTGGCGGCTGACTCGGCGGCTAACTCGTGTGGTGAACTTTATCACCCTCCGAGTGAGAAGAATGAATTAATTAAGGACCAAGTCGATGCTCTTTTTAGTTTTCTTTATTGCCAATAGTGGAGACAGAACTCTATCAAATCTGAGGCTGCTAAGGTGTCCCTCTGTTCCAATGGAGCCTCCATTCTGTCTGTCTCTCTGTGCTCTCTGTTTGCACAATCTTTTTATACTGAAGTTACACCCCACAAATGCATACGTCCTAAGCATGAACACAGGACACAATCAATTACTTGTTTATGTTCCCATGATCCAATACCTCCTGATATTAATTACCATTGTATAGAATGGTACCATTATATAGGATGTTATCAGGCGTCTTCCTCAGCCTCTGTCTATTATGACCGGAGGTTCATATCAAGTTCACACAGAGAAGGCCCCATCTTATGACTATGACTGTTATATAAACTATAATATAGGCCTCCACAGACACAGAACTTTTAGCTTAGAAATGCTTAGAAATACAATATTAGAAATACATAATACATTGATCTGTAGCAGAAAATACACTACACTCGGCTGCTAGCTCAGCGGCTAACTGGCTAACTGTAGACTGTAGTAGTAGTAGTGTGTGCTGAATGTATTCATACCTCTACAGCAGCAGGGGCGGGTTTATGCTAATCACTAAATCCTGAACACAGAAATCTTGAAACACAGTTTGTGAAGCCTAGCTCCACAATTCAAATCTAAATGGTTGAAATGCTTTTTACACCTTTTTTAGAAATACATTTATGACCTATTTAATGTGTTTAGAAGAAAATGTCTGAATTCACTTTACACGGTCTTTAGATAAAGGACAGCTCAGTACACAATCTACCTGATAGAACATTTTTTATTTTTTTGTTCAGTTAAACTGTGTCATGGTTCACAGGTCAAAGAGATGAACTGTAGAGAGCATCGGTGCATCTTTACACAGCAGAGGGACTGATTTCTGATGAGCTCTGTGTTACAGTCAGAGTGATTGTGAATGAGTGAGTTTACAACTGTAGATATAAAACATGTTATGATCTGATTTAAACACAGATCTCTGTATCACTTTTTTGATGTACATTAATTTGTATTTGTTTCTTAATACTTACAATAAACACTGTGCTCAGCATGTTACTTCTTACTTCCCATACTGATGCACTACATCTCTTTGAACTCATGGTGGTGTATTCAGTGTCTCAACATGCACTAGAAGTGTGAAGAGATGCATCAAATCAAATGTCACACATATGTCACATGTTTTGCTGAACTGTCCACACACTTAAAAACATGAAGATGATAAAAAAGTTATTATTTCTCTTCTGTCTTTAAAATGCTAAAAGGCCAGAACACTGGTGTCTTACTATCTCTACAAAGATCACATTAGGTCTCTACAAAACAGGAAAACGTGGTTGTCACATTCACCTATACTGTCACCTGGCCCCTCATGCATACTCATAATGTTAAGAAAGAGGAAGGAAATGTACCCATTTAATTTAAGCCTGATATCTGACTTCTGCTCACAGATCACAGACGACGAGCATCTTAACAGACAACGTCCTTCTCTGCAGTAAGTAGAACAGTTTACTGATATGACTATTACATGTTGTTTACATTATTTGATGTATTTTATTGTCTCTGAAGCCTCACAGAGAGATGAGAGGAGCAGCTATGAGTTTAACAGCAGCAGCGAGTGGATTTGTTGTCTTCCTTCTCTCTGTGTCAGGTACTGTAAATCTACATTTACATTGTAGGACATTTAGGTTTGATGTTTGTTTGATGCAGTATGATGAATTACTTTTAAAAATGGTGAAAATAATATCTGTATTCACTGATTAACCCTGTAATAATAATATATTAAGATGTTCAGCTGTGTCTGCGTCATGAGTGGTGGGGGTGGGGCCTGGCTGATATGGTTTGTCCTCCCTCCATCCATATATTGTAAGAATCATATATTTTTATTTATGCATATGAATGTATTCATAGTTATATGATGGTACAGCAATGCACTGAGAATTTTATCTTGTCCTGATGTTTTTAATCAGTTTGTTAATTTCTGCACTCTGTACTGTAGAGCTGGACAACTGTTTTAGCTGTTACAACCACAACAGTTTCCTCTTTGTGTGAAAACTTCTTGACACCTATTTTATTTTTGTTGCTATCAGTAGTTAACCACACGTCATGTTCTGCATTTCTTTGTGGTTTTCACACTTAATTGAGCAGCAACTTGAGCAAAGAACTTACAAAGAGGAAACTAAACAAGATAAGCACAGACTCTCTAATGATTCAGTTTCTTCTTCTCATTCTGATCAGTAAAAAAACATTAATGTTCACAGCTTCAATATATTCTTGTTCCTTTGTTTCTTCACTGCATCTTCAGACTGTCTGATGTTCTGTCTCAGTGCAGAGAGATTCACTGTAAACAACATATAACCAGTTTGTTTGTATGTTAAAAATATCTTTGGACATTTCTATGCCTGTGCATGGAGGCACAATACAGAAATAACATAATGAAAGTCATACAACAGTTATAAAGTGTGGACAAATTAAATTAACATGAGCAAAAACAATGACACAGAACAAGTCTCAGTGTTAATAAGGTGAAAACAACACTGATGCATCACTGATCTGCTGCTTTAACCGCCCAAAAGTGACATTTTTACTCATTTTATGTTTGTAAAGTAAAAGCTCGCAGAATGAATGGACTAAAGCTGAAACACTCAGCAGTAACAAATGATAAAATATAATAATCAACAGATAAAATACTGTATTCTAGTTCAGTTTTAGTTAGATTGATGCACAATGAGGGGCTTTGAATGACAACAACTGAAGATCATATTGGTGCCATGATCCACTTTGTCTTATTAACTGATTCTTAACTTGTTATAAATCTGATTGTGGTTTCTGATGTGCTCTGTGTTACAGTGGTACAGGGTCAGAAAGGCTGGGGAGTGACTTACACTTCTACTGAGATCTGTGCCACAAAAGGATCAACAGTGGACATACGCTGCACCTACAGATACCCATCCAGGATAAAAAATGTTGATACTGCTGTTGATGAAACACTCTGGTTTACTAAAGGGAGTAATAATAAACCTGTGGATCTGAGAACAGACTCAGAGTACGCAGGTCGTGTGCAGTATCACTGTGATAAGAAGAACTGCACTCTGAGAATCACAGACCTGAGAGTAAGCGACTCAGCTGAGTACAAGTTCAGGTTCATAACAAACCAACCAAGAGGGAAATATACTGGTTCACCTGGAGTCACTTTGACTGTCAATTTGATAGGTAACATTTTCATTGGAAGATTTAATTTAGTTTCAAATGGTTAATATCTTGGAAATAGTTCAGTGAATGTGTTTGTGTATGAACATAAATTACATTTCTGTTCTTTCTTCACAGATCTATTTCCCAGGGTGCAGGTGAGCAGATCAACAATCAGTTATTCCTCTGCAAAGCTGACATGTCACAGCAGTTGTGTACCTGATCGTTCTTCCTTCATCTGGTACAAGAATGGACAGAGAATTAAAAAAATGAATTCTTTTTATTCAGCCAAATTCTATCATGTAGACAGCTATTCCTGTGCTGTTAAAGGTTATAAGGATTTCACCTCTCCTTCAATTTGTGAGTTTTTCTTCACAGTCTTCCACTAACATAACAGCATCTTGTGGAGCCTTTTATCTAAAGTACTGTACAATGACTTCATGTATTTCTAGTATGAGTGACCCCACTGCCTCACTTGTTATTGACAACATGTTTTTTTCATTGAGCTCTACTGTTGTCAATATCAATACAATACATCCTGTTCTGTGTTACTGCAGAGACATATGTTGATTTAACGGTTTAGCTCATGTGAAACACACACACACACACACACACACACACACACACACACACGACTAAGTATTTAGGACTAACTCTGCTGTTTTAATTAAATATTATCTTTCAGGTGTTGCACATTTTTACTGCAACAGAGTGATTTACACTGGCAGAAGCATCTGTGCCTTCAGAGGCTCATCAGTGGACATTTCCTGCACATACAACAATTATGAATCTATCACATCATCATTTTGGTTCAGTCCTGATCGTAGTCATCAGTGGCAGAATCCCTCACAGCCTGAGGACCTTAGTAAAGACTCCCAGTATGCAGGTCGTCTTCAGGTCCTTGAAACAGAGAGAGGACGCTCCACTCTGAGAATCTCTGACCTGAGAGAGAGCGATTCAGCCCAGTATCACTTCACATTCAAAACAAGAAGCTTTGAATGGGGGAGTAGTTTACCTGGAACAACTCTGACTGTCACAGGTACTGATGAACACAAACTGCTGATGAAGTCAGTATATCAGAAGTTAACATGTTAAAATATTTGTATTCATTGTGAAATTGTGTTATTGCTAATAGAGATTGTGGATAATCACTTCAGTTTGATATATTAAAAATTTACCAGTCCAAAATATTTAAAAATATATATTTCTGAGGGAATAACTGATCAAACAAATGAAAAGCACACAGTTAAGGTGACATTTCTGTTGTTCACAGATCCAGATGTAAAGATGCAGGTGTTTAGATCTTCCAGCGGTCCAAAGCTGATTTGTTTTAGCAGCTGTCTTCCTCCTCGTCGTTCTTCCTATGCCTGGTACCGAAATGAGGAGAAAATTCAGGAAGAAACGTTTCCTTCTTATGGAGGTTCTGTTGATCCTACACATAGCTATTCCTGTGCCATTAACGGATATCGCTCTCTACAAGTGTGTAAGTGTACTCCACTGTTTCACTAACAAAATGTCATCTGGTGGAAACTTGAGCATGAAGGGTCCCGTGCTTTCAGGGGCCTTGACATTTGTAGTACTCGATACACATAAATCCAGTGTAATAAAATGAAAAGGTTCAGATAGAGTATAACACTAATTACAGTGTATATGTTTATCAAATATTATCTTTAGATCTAGTCACATTACCTCTGTCAAAACTTACAAACACCTCTGTCAAACAGTTTGGCACAGCTGCAGATATATGGCAGCATAATTACCTCAGTGTCCACAGCATCCGTCAAAGATGCGGGGGCCAATCTAGATCTGTATTTGCCAGACCGTCTTGCATCTCTGAAGCTTGAAATTTATTTATAGATGTATACAAATGCCTTTATTTACTGACAATTTACTTGGTCCCATTTTATTTGTTCACAATACATTTGGTGTCTTTTACATAGTATTTCGTTTCTGATGTCAGAAACGAAATACTAATTAAATTCATGAGCCAATTGAAAAGTTTACGTTCTCTAATGACACATTCTCATGTTAATGCTTGTGCAATCTCTTCCAGATGGTCCAAAGCTTCCCTCTGTGTCAGTGAGTCCCTCTGGTGAAATCATTGAGGGCAGTTCAGTGACTCTGACCTGTAGCAGTGATGCTGATCCAGCAGCTAAATACACCTGGTACAAGAAGAATGTAAATCCAGACCTTCAACCTCTCAGTAAAGAACCACAGTTTGTCTTCAGCTCCATCCAGTCCTCTGACTATGGAGAATATTACTGTACAGCTGAGAACCAGCTGGGAAAGAGGACATCTGAATACATCTTTATTGATGTGAAATGTGAGTAAAACAGTCTATTTAGAAAGCAACATACAACCGTTAATCTCCTCAACCTTGTTAAAAAAAACACTGGGAGAGATTCATCTGACTCAACGTATAATACATCATTGTATCCTGCATGATAATATTAATGGATGTTTTTTTGCACACCAGATGCTCCAAAGCTTCCCTCTGTATCAGTGAGTCCCTCTGGGATAGTCATTGAGGGCAGTTCAGTGACTCTGACCTGTAGCAGTGATGCTAACCCAGCAGCTAATTACACCTGGTACAAGAAGAATGTAAATCCAGACCTTCAACCTCTCAGTAAAGAACCACAGCTTGTCTTCAGCTCCATCCAGTCCTCTGACTCTGGAGAGTATTACTGTACAGCTGAGAACCAGCTGGGGAAGAGGACATCTGAATACATCTTTATTAATGTGAAATGTAAGTGAAACTGATTTTGAATGCAACAGATTGAATAAATTTGTCAGATTTATTGCAGCTGGATCACAGTCTGCTGTTATTTTATGAGAAGCTCTAGTAGATTTTAAAGAGGCAGTTTAAATCACTATTGACATATTTACTCTGCGTTACATGATGTTCAAACCATCAAATTCATCATTCCTCTAAGGTTTCAGATGTATTAATCATTTATATAGAATATTCTTCACTGTAGTAACACATCCTCAATTTACTGATAATCTGTTCATTTAATTAATTGTTTAATTTAATGTTTCTTCCAGATGCTCCAACGCTTCCCTCTGTGTCAGTGAGTCCCTCTGCTGAGATAGTGGAGGGCAGTTCAGTGAATCTGACCTGTAGCAGTGATGCTAACCCAGCAGCTAAATACACCTGGTACAAGAAGAATGTAAATCCAGACCTTCAACCTCTCAGTAAAGAACCACAGCTTGTCTTCAGCTCCATCCAGTCCTCTGACTTTGGAGAGTATTACTGTACAGCTGAGAACCAGCTGGGGAAGAGGACATCTGAATACATCTTTATTGATGTGAAATGTGAGTGAAACTGATTTTGAAAGCAACAGATTGAATAAAATTGTTAGATTTATATTTATTATCTGGATCACAGTCTGCTGTTATTTTATGAGAAGCTCTAGTAGGTTTTTAAGAGGCAGTTTAAATCACTATTGTCATATTTACTCTGCGTTACAGGATGTTCAAACCATCAAATTCATGTTTCAGATGTATTCATTATTAATATAGAATATTCTACACTGTAGTAACACATCCTCAATTTACTGATAATCTATGTTCATTTAATTAATTGTTTAATTTAATGTTTCTTCCAGATGCTCCAAAGCTTCCCTCTGTGTCAGTGAGTCCCTCTGGTGAAATCATTGAGGGCAGTTCAGTGACTCTGACCTGTAGCAGTGATGCTAACCCAGCAGCTAAATACACCTGGTATAAGGAGAATGAAGACTCACCAAAAGCATCAGGACAGATCTTCACCATCACTGATGTCAGACTTGAACACAGTGGGAATTATTCCTGTGAAGCCCAGAACAGAAGAGGAAGTCATAACTCCACCTTACATCTGACTGTTGGGAAAGGTAAATTATACACACACACACACACACACACACACACACACACACACACACACACACTCACACACATCTGTATACCACACAAGAGGTTTAATCTGCTTTCTGTTGGTCTCATTTTTTAGGGAAATCAGTATTTATGAAGAACATCATCAGGTTGATTCTGACGGTCCTGATGCTGATTCCTCTGCTTCTCTTGATTCTGTGGACGAGGTAAAACAATTAACAAAACATCCCTCCATTTATTTTCTTCAAATATTTTTAAAGTTTTTTCTATTAGTTAATCCTTTTTCTTTTATTGTTTCAATCCAGGAAGAAGAAAACTCTGAGCTCCACCACTGACCTGAATGAACCTGTAGAGACTATAGAGGTGAGAGAGAGAAACCTTATTGACAGAAATTATCCTAAAATACAATTACGATCACTTGACTCCTGAATGCAAGCAAACACATTTATATTGTCAACATGAAGCTGTAAAGTTAATTTATATTTAAAATATGACTTGTAGAGTAAAATCCTGTAATGTATTTCACCTGAATTAGATTTTAGCAAATAATTCTGTTTCAAACATGATTTAATACATTTCTAATCAAATCTGATTACATACAATCTCATGAAGTAGGTCCATTAATCCTCATTTTGACTACTCTCCCCATCAGTTGGACTCTCGTCTTGAATATGAGGACGTCTCAGACTTGCAGGTCGTCACTGCAGCACAGACAGAAGACACAGAGGAGCGGGAAGACCTGGAGTAACATCCAGTCAGGTTGGAGCCTCATGAAATGAAAACAGGATATCAGATTAATTCATGTTACAGATATTTAGGATTAGAGCTGCAATGCAAACTGTTATTTTAAATGTGTACATACTGTAATTAATCACTTTTGAGGAATCCTGATTGACTTCTTGTGCAGTTTACTGTATATTTTCACACATCAAACATCATCTCAGGTCTATCACACTTTGCTGAATGTCACATTATCCAGGTATTGCAGTGGCTGATATACAATAAACAACCAGCTTCCACATCATCTCTGTAGTTGGAAACATGATTTCAGTTCCCTCTCACTGCTGCAGAGGGCGACAGTGTGCAGAAAGTTTCAGCTTTAAATCGTTTGTATGTTTATTTGTCAGGATCTGAATGTATCAAACAGCTAAGAAGACAATAAAATAGAATTTTTGTTCTTTAAATCAATTTGTTACGTACTTTATTATGATTTTGGGATGTTGCTAAAATGAAGATACACAGACACAGTTTGTATTGAGGGCCTTAAATGTCATTTGAGTTGTTTATACTCCTGTCAATTTTATTTAAATTATTTGCGGTCACTCAGTGAAGCAGAATATGTGGCAGTTTACTGAGTATGAAGCCTTTTCAGTATAACAGTCCATATTTGTTAGTGACAGCTATAGATCACTGACTGAATCATTTTCATACTTAGACACCTCGACTGTGAGTTTGTTCAACTACTGTACAACAAGGTCACCAATGTGAACAATCAATGCTTCTGAAACTGAACCACTAACTGTAATGATAAATTAATTGAATTACAAGATTAAACATATTAAGATGCAACTCAATCATAAAAAGTGAAAAGGACTAAAAGTAACTGCGAATGTGTGTGTAAACAATCAGTGATTCAGTATCTCTGATGTTTCACTCTCCTCTGGTGGTGAAGCTGTTGCAGATTCAGGCTTCATCACTGAGGTCTCCCTCCACTGTCTGCTTTAAAGGCTCAGTTCACATGAATAACAAAAAAACATATTTTCTCTCTGACTTCCTGTAGTGGCTAATCCTGCAGATAGTTTCGGATTAATATTGTTGTCAAATGGTGACATTTAGTGGGTTTCTTTCTATTTTTATCAAATAATTAAAAAGAAAAAAAGCTGTAAGTGAATCCTGGGTGACTTTAATACAGCAAACTTATCCAGTGAACTCCCTAAATATAGGATAGCATGTCACCTGCGCTACCAGAAAGGAGAGTATCCTTGATCATTGCTACACTACTGTGAAAGGTGGTTATCATGCAGTCCCACAAGCAGCTAGGACACTCAGATCACCGGCTTATTCATCTTATAAACAACATACAGGCAAAAGTGGTGATAGACTGTGTTATAGAATTTTATAGTACAGGTTGGAAAAAAGTATTAAAGTTACACAATCCAGTAAAGTGAGAAAAGCGAATTACCCATGTAGAGCATTTAAGACATTGTAAAACATACATTTTAAATCCAGTTGTAGTTTTAACATTTTGCCACTAGATGGTGGTAAAGAGCTGTATTCTGCTGACAGTCAAATCTACTCCAGCATTTCATCTCTTTTTTGGCCATTTCCTTTCTTGGAGGGTGGAGGGGACTGAGATTTGAAGGTGGTAGGTAAACAAAGCATGTAAACAGAACTCTACTTGACATGTTTGGAAGTGTCAATACACACGACAATATTTACAGTAAACACATTAGCCATCTTGTACATCCATAAATCGCACACTGAATGACTTAGATGTGAGATTGACAGGCAGATTGGTGTTAACATCAACACTGATGGGGGTGTTGTAGTGGACCATATGAAGAAAGAGCTGAACCTGCAGGTGAATGTAACCCCCGGTTACCAAAACCCTGACAATAGGCGAATAAATTAGATTAAAAATAATTTTGAGGACATGATCTGACTATTAGCTACATAAATAAATAAATAATAATGAACTGTATTCATTGAATAGAATAGTAGTAGTTAAACCACCGTCCTTCCCCATTATAAAAGACCGTGTTGAGAGGCGGCAGCTCTCTTTCCATCAGAGCAGCAACACAGACATTCAGACCAACAGCGCCCCCCCCCCAAAAAAAACCCAAAAAAAGAAAAGAAACATGGAGCAGTCACAATTCTGCTGTTCTCTGCCGAAGAAAGTCATGGTGAGTTATTAATTATAGCTCGTTTTTATGTGAATATGACCTTATTAACCGGCAGAGTCAGAAAATTAAAGAAAAAGGGAAAAACGTTAGCAGTAACTATGCCAGCGTTGGCAACAGTTAGCAGCCGTTAGCAACCGCTAACCTTAGTGACTGGTTGGTGCTGCTAACATTAGTGACTGTTGGAATTATTTTCCAAATTTACCCAGCAACAAGAAATAGTATTTTCTGATTGGCTGGTAGGTCGCTAACACGGGACAACTATGAATGCCTCTTTGTTCATTTCTGTATATAATATATTAGTTTCTGTGTCTCAGCATGAGAAATAACAGGTGTGGGTGTGAAAATAGGAATAAATAGTTTAATTATTGTCTAATTAGTAAAAAACCCCAAAACAAAACAATTTAATCAAACAAATGTAACACTTAATATTAAAACTAAATTAATAATTAACACTAATTAGACACCTGACAGGTGGATTGCTGATTAAATTTGCAAAAGGAAAAGTTTATTTAATATTTTAAACATTTTTTAATTTACCTATGTTTTGCTTCATAACTCCACAATACAGACATATCACCACACCATTACTTTCCTAAGCACACATACACAATTGGCCCATGAACAAGAACGGTTTATATGAAGGAAAAGGGAGTATTTGTATGAAAAACACACAGACACAAACTTTCCCCTGGTATGGATTGCAATGACTGAGGGGAAAAGCAGGGTGTTCTTTTCTATAGCTTAACAGCTCTATACTCCCTCTGCTGAAGTCGTCTAGAAACTACAACTCTTAGTTCTGCTGGTGTTACTGTAGATTGACATGATAAACATAAAACATGAGGAAAGACAGAAACACCTGTTGTCACAGTGCTGCAGTGGACCAAATAACATTTTAAACACAAGATAAACTATAAACTTAGAATGCTATTATGCATATTATTCAATCTGTCACACCAGAAGCTTGTATACAGCATTTTTGTAGTTGCTCGAAAGGTTAAATGCAAACCTATGTGGAATTTGCCCAGGATCTTTGATCATTGGTGCATTTTACAAAAAGTGGAGACGAAAGAGCAATTTCAGCAGTTGATTCTTGGATTAACTAAAATATTGTTTTCCAGAAGTGGTTTTCTACTTATTTAAGTGAGCAGAGAGCAAAAACTGTAGGGGATGCTGCTGGATTTGCTGATTATGTTTTGACTCATAAAGTTACATTTAGTATAATTACCAACTCACGATACGTTAGTGCTCGATTTATACGGATAGGCCTAGACGCTGCGATCCACTTGAGCTAATTTCGTCCGAACGACTCCAAATGACACCAAAATTGTCTGGGTGAGTAAATGATCGCATTTTATGCTAGAAATAAGGTCCAGGTTGTAAAAAACGGTAATTATCCTTTAAGTCTACACACTTGAAGGGTATTGCCCCTGACTGATGAGACTTTCCTTGGCGATGATTCATTGATGTCCTTTCTCAGGGCACGTCTGAATACTGTATAGGTGATGTGCGGTCTGGTCACAGGGCTCATGCCAGTGGGATTGCTTCCCTCCATTACAGTGGTCAACCTAATTTTGTCCGGCTATGACAGACAAAACTGTACCTTCTGAACAGTCTAACCACAATGAATTAACACCTCAAGCACATCTATCCTTGTGTTGTGACTCATGCTCAGTCTCAGAAACATGACTCTTTCAATCTTTGTGAAACATTGATGGATGATCCCCCAGATACAGCTGAGCCAGAGCTGGTGGCTGCCTGTGCAGTCAATCCTGAATTTGACAGTGTGAAGGATAACTTATCTGTTGCCTCTAAACTTGATGATCTGACATTGTGTAACCTCTATGTTTCTGCTAAAGCTCCATGGCAGCCACGTAGAGTAGCACTAGTGAGGTCACAGAGTGTTTTGCAGTATTTTGCAGCTGTCAAGTCAAAGGTTGGGTTTTAACCTATGGTTTTTTAACTGGATGGTGATGTGCTCAAGTGAAAGTGAACTGTAAACATATTAAGATTAAACTCAATCATAAAAAGTGAAAGTACTCAAAATAAATTTAAATGTATCTAAACAATCAGTGATGGATGGTAAAATGTTATCTCAGGGTTGTGATTCAATATCTCTGATGTTTCATTGTCCTCTAGTGGCGAAGCTTCAGTGTTGCAGATTCAGCCTCCATCACTGAGGTCTCCCTCCACTGTCTGCTTTAAAGGCTCAGTTCACTTGAGTAACAATAAACATATTTTCTCACTTTCCTCCTAAATTGTGAGATGTGTGTTAATTTCCAAAGGTAGGTTCCCCTGTATTTAAAGTCCATGTAAAGTAAGAATAAATATGTGTTCTGAGTTTGACATACCACAGAAAAGTGTGTTGTTAACCACCCTGCCAAATTTGAATGATTAAAATATATCGCAAAATATATGAAATTAGGCTTCAAAGTTGTGTAAAACTCAGCCACTTTCTTTTCTTCCAAACACTGTGGGCGTGCCCGTCGAGTCCGCTGAAACCCCGCCCCCTACCAAGTGTCACCTGTCAATCAAAGTTACCACTTCTACCCGAAACATGGACGCTACATCTGAGAGCTTTCTGCTGCTAGCTCAGCGGCTAGCTTGGCGGCTGACTTGGCGGCTAACTCGGGTGCTTAGCTCAGCGGCTAACTCAGCTAACTCAGCTAACTGGCTAACTGTAGACTGTAGTAGTAGTAGTGTGTGCTGAATGTATTTATACCTCTATAGCAGCAGGGGCGGGTTTATGCTAATCACTAAATCCTGAACACAGAAATCTTGAAACACAGTTTGTGAAGCCTAGCTCCACAATTCAAATCTAAATGGTTGAAATGCTTTTTACACATTTTTAGAAATACATTTATGACCTATTAAATGTGTTTAGAAGAAAATGTCTGAATTCACTTTACACAGTCTTTAGATAAAGGACATCTCAGTACACAATCTACCTGATAGAACATTTGTTATTTTATTGTTTAGTTAAACTGTATCATGGTTCACAGGTCAAAGAGCTGAACTGTAGAGAGCATCGGGGCATCTTTACACAGCAGAAGAACTGATTTCTGATGAGCTCTGTGTTACAGTCAGAGTGATTGTGAATGAGTGAGTTTACAACTGTAGATATAAAACATGTTATGATCTAATTTAAACACAGATCCCTGTATCATTTTTTTGATGTACATTAATTTGTATTTGTTTCTTAATACTTACAATAAACACTGTGCTCAGCATGTTACTTCTTACTTCCCATACTGATGCACTACATATCTTTGAACTCATGGTGGTGTATTCAGAGTTTCAACATGCACCAGAAGTGTGAGGAGATGCATCAAACCAAATGTCACACATATGTAACGTGTTTTCTTTAGACACTGAACTGTCCACACACTTAAAAACATGAAGATGATAAAAAAAAGTGTTATTATTTCTCTTCTCTCTTTAAATTTCTAAAAGGCCAGAACACTGGTGTCTTTTTTTATCTCTACAAAGATCACATTAGGTCTCTAGAAAACAGGAAAATGTGGTTTGTCACATCAACCTATAGTGTCACCTGGCCCCTCATGCATACTCATAATGATAAGAAAGAGGAAGGAAATGTACTCATTTAAGTTAAGCCTGATATCTGACTTCTGCTCACAGACCACAGACGACGAGCACCTTAACAGACAACGTCCTTCTCTGCTGTAAGTAGAACAGTTTACTGATATGATTATTACATGTTGTTTACATTATTTGATGTATTTTATTGTCTCTGAAGTCTCACAGAGAGATGAGAGGAGCAGCTATGAGTTTAACAGCAGCAGCGAGTGGATTTGTTGTCTTTCTTCTCTCTGTGTCAGGTACTGTATATCTACATTTACATTGTAGGACATTTAGGTTTGATGTATGTTTGATGCAGTATGATGAATAACTTTTAAAAATGGTGAAAATAATATCTGTATTCACTGATTAACCCTGTAATAATAATATATTAAGATGTTCAGCTGTGTCTGCGTCATGAGTGGTGGGGGTGGGGCCTGGCTGATATGGTTTGTCCTCCCTCCATCCATATATTGTAAGAATCATATATTTTTATTTATGCATATGAATGTATTCATAGTTATATGATGGTACAGCAATGCACTGAGAATTTTATCTTGTCCTGATGTTTTTAATCAGTTTGTTAATTTCTGCACTCTGTACTGTAGAGCTGGACAACTGTTTTAGCTGTTACAACCACAACAGTTTCCTCTTTGTGTGAAAACTTCTTGACACCTATTTTATTTTTGTTGCTATCAGTAGTTAACCACACGTCATGTTCTGCATTTCTTTGTGGTTTTCACACTTAATTGAGCAGCAACTTGAGCAAAGAACTTACAAAGAGGAAACTAAACAAGATAAGCACAGACTCTCTAATGATTCAGTTTCTTCTTCTCATTCTGATCAGTAAAAAAACATTAATGTTCACAGCTTCAATATATTCTTGTTCCTTTGTTTCTTCACTGCATCTTCAGACTGTCTGATGTTCTGTCTCAGTGCAGAGAGATTCACTGTAAACAACATATAACCAGTTTGTTTGTATGTTAAAAATATCTTTGGACATTTCTATGCCTGTGCATGGAGGCACAATACAGAAATAACATAATGAAAGTCATACAACAGTTATAAAGTGTGGACAAATTAAATTAACATGAGCAAAAACAATGACACAGAACAAGTCTCAGTGTTAATAAGGTGAAAACAACACTGATGCATCACTGATCTGCTGCTTTAACCGCCCAAAAGTGACATTTTTACTCATTTTATGTTTGTAAAGTAAAAGCTCGCAGAATGAATGGACTAAAGCTGAAACACTCAGCAGTAACAAATGATAAAATATAATAATCAACAGATAAAATACTGTATTCTAGTTCAGTTTTAGTTAGATTGATGCACAATGAGGGGCTTTGAATGACAACAACTGAAGATCATATTGGTGCCATGATCCACTTTGTCTTATTAACTGATTCTTAACTTGTTATAAATCTGATTGTGGTTTCTGATGTGCTCTGTGTTACAGTGGTACAGGGTCAGAAAGGCTGGGGAGTGACTTACACTTCTACTGAGATCTGTGCCACAAAAGGATCAACAGTGGACATACGCTGCACCTACAGATACCCATCCAGGATAAAAAATGTTGATACTGCTGTTGATGAAACACTCTGGTTTACTAAAGGGAGTAATAATAAACCTGTGGATCTGAGAACAGACTCAGAGTACGCAGGTCGTGTGCAGTATCACTGTGATAAGAAGAACTGCACTCTGAGAATCACAGACCTGAGAGTAAGCGACTCAGCTGAGTACAAGTTCAGGTTCATAACAAACCAACCAAGAGGGAAATATACTGGTTCACCTGGAGTCACTTTGACTGTCAATTTGATAGGTAACATTTTCATTGGAAGATTTAATTTAGTTTCAAATGGTTAATATCTTGGAAATAGTTCAGTGAATGTGTTTGTGTATGAACATAAATTACATTTCTGTTCTTTCTTCACAGATCTATTTCCCAGGGTGCAGGTGAGCAGATCAACAATCAGTTATTCCTCTGCAAAGCTGACATGTCACAGCAGTTGTGTACCTGATCGTTCTTCCTTCATCTGGTACAAGAATGGACAGAGAATTAAAAAAATGAATTCTTTTTATTCAGCCAAATTCTATCATGTAGACAGCTATTCCTGTGCTGTTAAAGGTTATAAGGATTTCACCTCTCCTTCAATTTGTGAGTTTTTCTTCACAGTCTTCCACTAACATAACAGCATCTTGTGGAGCCTTTTATCTAAAGTACTGTACAATGACTTCATGTATTTCTAGTATGAGTGACCCCACTGCCTCACTTGTTATTGACAACATGTTTTTTTCATTGAGCTCTACTGTTGTCAATATCAATACAATACATCCTGTTCTGTGTTACTGCAGAGACATATGTTGATTTAACGGTTTAGCTCATGTGAAACACACACACACACACACACACACACACACACACACGACTAAGTATTTAGGACTAACTCTGCTGTTTTAATTAAATATTATCTTTCAGGTGTTGCACATTTTTACTGCAACAGAGTGATTTACACTGGCAGAAGCATCTGTGCCTTCAGAGGCTCATCAGTGGACATTTCCTGCACATACAACAATTATGAATCTATCACATCATCATTTTGGTTCAGTCCTGATCGTAGTCATCAGTGGCAGAATCCCTCACAGCCTGAGGACCTTAGTAAAGACTCCCAGTATGCAGGTCGTCTTCAGGTCCTTGAAACAAAGAGAGGACGCTCCACTCTGAGAATCTCTGACCTGAGAGAGAGCGATTCAGCCCAGTATCACTTCACATTCAAAACAAGAAGCTTTGAATGGGGGAGTAGTTTACCTGGAACAACTCTGACTGTCACAGGTACTGATGAACACAAACTGCTGATGAAGTCAGTATATCAGAAGTTAACATGTTAAAATATTTGTATTCATTGTGAAATTGTGTTATTGCTAATAGAGATTGTGGATAATCACTTCAGTTTGATATATTAAAAATTTACCAGTCCAAAATATTTAAAAATATATATTTCTGAGGGAATAACTGATCAAACAAATGAAAAGCACACAGTTAAGGTGACATTTCTGTTGTTCACAGATCCAGATGTAAAGATGCAGGTGTTTAGATCTTCCAGCGGTCCAAAGCTGATTTGTTTTAGCAGCTGTCTTCCTCCTCGTCGTTCTTCCTATGCCTGGTACCGAAATGAGGAGAAAATTCAGGAAGAAACGTTTCCTTCTTATGGAGGTTCTGTTGATCCTACACATAGCTATTCCTGTGCCATTAACGGATATCGCTCTCTACAAGTGTGTAAGTGTACTCCACTGTTTCACTAACAAAATGTCATCTGGTGGAAACTTGAGCATGAAGGGTCCCGTGCTTTCAGGGGCCTTGACATTTGTAGTACTCGATACACATAAATCCAGTGTAATAAAATGAAAAGGTTCAGATAGAGTATAACACTAATTACAGTGTATATGTTTATCAAATATTATCTTTAGATCTAGTCACATTACCTCTGTCAAAACTTACAAACACCTCTGTCAAACAGTTTGGCACAGCTGCAGATATAGGGCAGCATAATTACCTCAGTGTCCACAGCATCCGTCAAAGATGCGGGGGCCAATCTAGATCTGTATTTGCCAGACCGTCTTGCATCTCTGAAGCTTGAAATTTATTTATAGATGTATACAAATGCCTTTATTTACTGACAATTTACTTGGTCCCATTTTATTTGTTCACAATACATTTGGTGTCTTTTACATAGTATTTCGTTTCTGATGTCAGAAACGAAATACTAATTAAATTCATGAGCCAATTGAAAAGTTTACGTTCTCTAATGACACATTCTCATGTTAATGCTTGTGCAATCTCTTCCAGATGGTCCAAAGCTTCCCTCTGTGTCAGTGAGTCCCTCTGGTGAAATCATTGAGGGCAGTTCAGTGACTCTGACCTGTAGCAGTGATGCTGATCCAGCAGCTAAATACACCTGGTACAAGAAGAATGTAAATCCAGACCTTCAACCTCTCAGTAAAGAACCACAGTTTGTCTTCAGCTCCATCCAGTCCTCTGACTATGGAGAATATTACTGTACAGCTGAGAACCAGCTGGGAAAGAGGACATCTGAATACATCTTTATTGATGTGAAATGTGAGTAAAACAGTCTATTTAGAAAGCAACATACAACCGTTAATCTCCTCAACCTTGTTAAAAAAAACACTGGGAGAGATTCATCTGACTCAACGTATAATACATCATTGTATCCTGCATGATAATATTAATGGATGTTTTTTTGCACACCAGATGCTCCAAAGCTTCCCTCTGTGTCAGTGAGTCCCTCTGGGATAGTCATTGAGGGCAGTTCAGTGACTCTGACCTGTAGCAGTGATGCTAACCCAGCAGCTAATTACACCTGGTACAAGAAGAATGTAAATCCAGACCTTCAACCTCTCAGTAAAGAACCACAGCTTGTCTTCAGCTCCATCCAGTCCTCTGACTCTGGAGAGTATTACTGTACAGCTGAGAACCAGCTGGGGAAGAGGACATCTGAATACATCTTTATTAATGTGAAATGTAAGTGAAACTGATTTTGAATGCAACAGATTGAATAAATTTGTCAGATTTATTGCAGCTGGATCACAGTCTGCTGTTATTTTATGAGAAGCTCTAGTAGATTTTAAAGAGGCAGTTTAAATCACTATTGACATATTTACTCTGCGTTACATGATGTTCAAACCATCAAATTCATCATTCCTCTAAGGTTTCAGATGTATTAATCATTTATATAGAATATTCTTCACTGTAGTAACACATCCTCAATTTACTGATAATCTGTTCATTTAATTAATTGTTTAATTTAATGTTTCTTCCAGATGCTCCAACGCTTCCCTCTGTGTCAGTGAGTCCCTCTGCTGAGATAGTGGAGGGCAGTTCAGTGAATCTGACCTGTAGCAGTGATGCTAACCCAGCAGCTAAATACACCTGGTACAAGAAGAATGTAAATCCAGACCTTCAACCTCTCAGTAAAGAACCACAGCTTGTCTTCAGCTCCATCCAGTCCTCTGACTTTGGAGAGTATTACTGTACAGCTGAGAACCAGCTGGGGAAGAGGACATCTGAATACATCTTTATTGATGTGAAATGTGAGTGAAACTGATTTTGAAAGCAACAGATTGAATAAAATTGTTAGATTTATATTTATTATCTGGATCACAGTCTGCTGTTATTTTATGAGAAGCTCTAGTAGGTTTTTAAGAGGCAGTTTAAATCACTATTGTCATATTTACTCTGCGTTACAGGATGTTCAAACCATCAAATTCATGTTTCAGATGTATTCATTATTAATATAGAATATTCTACACTGTAGTAACACATCCTCAATTTACTGATAATCTATGTTCATTTAATTAATTGTTTAATTTAATGTTTCTTCCAGATGCTCCAAAGCTTCCCTCTGTGTCAGTGAGTCCCTCTGGTGAAATCATTGAGGGCAGTTCAGTGACTCTGACCTGTAGCAGTGATGCTAACCCAGCAGCTAATTACACCTGGTATAAGGAGAATGAAGACTCACCAAAAGCATCAGGACAGATCTTCACCATCACTGATGTCAGACTTGAACACAGTGGGAATTATTCCTGTGAAGCCCAGAACAGAAGAGGAAGTCATAACTCCACCTTACATCTGACTGTTGGGAAAGGTAAATTATACACACACACACACACACACACACACACACACACACACACACACACACACACTCACACACATCTGTATACCACACAAGAGGTTTAATCTGCTTTCTGTTGGTCTCATTTTTTAGGGAAATCAGTATTTATGAAGAACATCATCAGGTTGATTCTGACGGTCCTGATGCTGATTCCTCTGCTTCTCTTGATTCTGTGGACGAGGTAAAACAATTAACAAAACATCCCTCCATTTATTTTCTTCAAATATTTTTAAAGTTTTTTCTATTAGTTAATCCTTTTTCTTTTATTGTTTCAATCCAGGAAGAAGAAAACTCTGAGCTCCACCACTGACCTGAACGAACCTGTAGAGACTATAGAGGTGAGAGAGAGAAACCTTATTGACAGAAATTATCCTAAAATACAATTACGATCACTTGACTCCTGAATGCAAGCAAACACATTTATATTGTCAACATGAAGCTGTAAAGTTAATTTATATTTAAAATATGACTTGTAGAGTAAAATCCTGTAATGTATTTCACCTGAATTAGATTTTAGCAAATAATTCTGTTTCAAACATGATTTAATACATTTCTAATCAAATCTGATTACATACAATCTCATGAAGTAGGTCCATTAATCCTCATTTTGACTACTCTCCCCATCAGTTGGACTCTCGTCTTGAATATGAGGACGTCTCAGACTTGCAGGTCGTCACTGCAGCACAGACAGAAGACACAGAGGAGCGGGAAGACCTGGAGTAACATCCAGTCAGGTTGGAGCCTCATGAAATGAAAACAGGATATCAGATTAATTCATGTTACAGATATTTAGGATTAGAGCTGCAATGCAAACTGTTATTTTAAATGTGTACATACTGTAATTAATCACTTTTGAGGAATCCTGATTGACTTCTTGTGCAGTTTACTGTATATTTTCACACATCAAACATCATCTCAGGTCTATCACACTTTGCTGAATGTCACATTATCCAGGTATTGCAGTGGCTGATATACAATAAACAACCAGCTTCCACATCATCTCTGTAGTTGGAAACATGATTTCAGTTCCCTCTCACTGCTGCAGAGGGCGACAGTGTGCAGAAAGTTTCAGCTTTAAATCGTTTGTATGTTTATTTGTCAGGATCTGAATGTATCAAACAGCTAAGAAGACAATAAAATAGAATTTTTGTTCTTTAAATCAATTTGTTACGTACTTTATTATGATTTTGGGATGTTGCTAAAATGAAGATACACAGACACAGTTTGTATTGAGGGCCTTAAATGTCATTTGAGTTGTTTATACTCCTGTCAATTTTATTTAAATTATTTGCGGTCACTCAGTGAAGCAGAATATGTGGCAGTTTACTGAGTATGAAGCCTTTTCAGTATAACAGTCCATATTTGTTAGTGACAGCTATAGATCACTGACTGAATCATTTTCATACTTAGACACCTCGACTGTGAGTTTGTTCAACTACTGTACAACAAGGTCACCAATGTGAACAATCAATGCTTCTGAAACTGAACCACTAACTGTAATGATAAATTAATTGAATTACAAGATTAAACATATTAAGATGCAACTCAATCATAAAAAGTGAAAAGGACTAAAAGTAACTGCGAATGTGTGTGTAAACAATCAGTGATTCAGTATCTCTGATGTTTCACTCTCCTCTGGTGGTGAAGCTGTTGCAGATTCAGGCTTCATCACTGAGGTCTCCCTCCACTGTCTGCTTTAAAGGCTCAGTTCACATGAATAACAAAAAAACATATTTTCTCTCTGACTTCCTGTAGTGGCTAATCCTGCAGATAGTTTCGGATTAATATTGTTGTCAAATGGTGACATTTAGTGGGTTTCTTTCTATTTTTATCAAATAATTAAAAAGAAAAAAAGCTGTAAGTGAATCCTGGGTGACTTTAATACAGCAAACTTATCCAGTGAACTCCCTAAATATAGGATAGCATGTCACCTGCGCTACCAGAAAGGAGAGTATCCTTGATCATTGCTACACTACTGTGAAAGGTGGTTATCATGCAGTCCCACAAGCAGCTAGGACACTCAGATCACCGGCTTATTCATCTTATAAACAACATACAGGCAAAAGTGGTGATAGACTGTGTTATAGAATTTTATAGTACAGGTTGGAAAAAAGTATTAAAGTTACACAATCCAGTAAAGTGAGAAAAGCGAATTACCCATGTAGAGCATTTAAGACATTGTAAAACATACATTTTAAATCCAGTTGTAGTTTTAACATTTTGCCACTAGATGGTGGTAAAGAGCTGTATTCTGCTGACAGTCAAATCTACTCCAGCATTTCATCTCTTTTTTGGCCATTTCCTTTCTTGGAGGGTGGAGGGGACTGAGATTTGAAGGTGGTAGGTAAACAAAGCATGTAAACAGAACTCTACTTGACATGTTTGGAAGTGTCAATACACACGACAATATTTACAGTAAACACATTAGCCATCTTGTACATCCATAAATCGCACACTGAATGACTTAGATGTGAGATTGACAGGCAGATTGGTGTTAACATCAACACTGATGGGGGTGTTGTAGTGGACCATATGAAGAAAGAGCTGAACCTGCAGGTGAATGTAACCCCCGGTTACCAAAACCCTGACAATAGGCGAATAAATTAGATTAAAAATAATTTTGAGGACATGATCTGACTATTAGCTACATAAATAAATAAATAATAATGAACTGTATTCATTGAATAGAATAGTAGTAGTTAAACCACCGTCCTTCCCCATTATAAAAGACCGTGTTGAGAGGCGGCAGCTCTCTTTCCATCAGAGCAGCAACACAGACATTCAGACCAACAGCGCCCCCCCCCCAAAAAAAACCCAAAAAAAGAAAAGAAACATGGAGCAGTCACAATTCTGCTGTTCTCTGCCGAAGAAAGTCATGGTGAGTTATTAATTATAGCTCGTTTTTATGTGAATATGACCTTATTAACCGGCAGAGTCAGAAAATTAAAGAAAAAGGGAAAAACGTTAGCAGTAACTATGCCAGCGTTGGCAACAGTTAGCAGCCGTTAGCAACCGCTAACCTTAGTGACTGGTTGGTGCTGCTAACATTAGTGACTGTTGGAATTATTTTCCAAATTTACCCAGCAACAAGAAATAGTATTTTCTGATTGGCTGGTAGGTCGCTAACACGGGACAACTATGAATGCCTCTTTGTTCATTTCTGTATATAATATATTAGTTTCTGTGTCTCAGCATGAGAAATAACAGGTGTGGGTGTGAAAATAGGAATAAATAGTTTAATTATTGTCTAATTAGTAAAAAACCCCAAAACAAAACAATTTAATCAAACAAATGTAACACTTAATATTAAAACTAAATTAATAATTAACACTAATTAGACACCTGACAGGTGGATTGCTGATTAAATTTGCAAAAGGAAAAGTTTATTTAATATTTTAAACATTTTTTAATTTACCTATGTTTTGCTTCATAACTCCACAATACAGACATATCACCACACCATTACTTTCCTAAGCACACATACACAATTGGCCCATGAACAAGAACGGTTTATATGAAGGAAAAGGGAGTATTTGTATGAAAAACACACAGACACAAACTTTCCCCTGGTATGGATTGCAATGACTGAGGGGAAAAGCAGGGTGTTCTTTTCTATAGCTTAACAGCTCTATACTCCCTCTGCTGAAGTCGTCTAGAAACTACAACTCTTAGTTCTGCTGGTGTTACTGTAGATTGACATGATAAACATAAAACATGAGGAAAGACAGAAACACCTGTTGTCACAGTGCTGCAGTGGACCAAATAACATTTTAAACACAAGATAAACTATAAACTTAGAATGCTATTATGCATATTATTCAATCTGTCACACCAGAAGCTTGTATACAGCATTTTTGTAGTTGCTCGAAAGGTTAAATGCAAACCTATGTGGAATTTGCCCAGGATCTTTGATCATTGGTGCATTTTACAAAAAGTGGAGACGAAAGAGCAATTTCAGCAGTTGATTCTTGGATTAACTAAAATATTGTTTTCCAGAAGTGGTTTTCTACTTATTTAAGTGAGCAGAGAGCAAAAACTGTAGGGGATGCTGCTGGATTTGCTGATTATGTTTTGACTCATAAAGTTACATTTAGTATAATTACCAACTCACGATACGTTAGTGCTCGATTTATACGGATAGGCCTAGACGCTGCGATCCACTTGAGCTAATTTCGTCCGAACGACTCCAAATGACACCAAAATTGTCTGGGTGAGTAAATGATCGCATTTTATGCTAGAAATAAGGTCCAGGTTGTAAAAAACGGTAATTATCCTTTAAGTCTACACACTTGAAGGGTATTGCCCCTGACTGATGAGACTTTCCTTGGCGATGATTCATTGATGTCCTTTCTCAGGGCACGTCTGAATACTGTATAGGTGATGTGCGGTCTGGTCACAGGGCTCATGCCAGTGGGATTGCTTCCCTCCATTACAGTGGTCAACCTAATTTTGTCCGGCTATGACAGACAAAACTGTACCTTCTGAACAGTCTAACCACAATGAATTAACACCTCAAGCACATCTATCCTTGTGTTGTGACTCATGCTCAGTCTCAGAAACATGACTCTTTCAATCTTTGTGAAACATTGATGGATGATCCCCCAGATACAGCTGAGCCAGAGCTGGTGGCTGCCTGTGCAGTCAATCCTGAATTTGACAGTGTGAAGGATAACTTATCTGTTGCCTCTAAACTTGATGATCTGACATTGTGTAACCTCTATGTTTCTGCTAAAGCTCCATGGCAGCCACGTAGAGTAGCACTAGTGAGGTCACAGAGTGTTTTGCAGTATTTTGCAGCTGTCAAGTCAAAGGTTGGGTTTTAACCTATGGTTTTTTAACTGGATGGTGATGTGCTCAAGTGAAAGTGAACTGTAAACATATTAAGATTAAACTCAATCATAAAAAGTGAAAGTACTCAAAATAAATTTAAATGTATCTAAACAATCAGTGATGGATGGTAAAATGTTATCTCAGGGTTGTGATTCAATATCTCTGATGTTTCATTGTCCTCTAGTGGCGAAGCTTCAGTGTTGCAGATTCAGCCTCCATCACTGAGGTCTCCCTCCACTGTCTGCTTTAAAGGCTCAGTTCACTTGAGTAACAATAAACATATTTTCTCACTTTCCTCCTAAATTGTGAGATGTGTGTTAATTTCCAAAGGTAGGTTCCCCTGTATTTAAAGTCCATGTAAAGTAAGAATAAATATGTGTTCTGAGTTTGACATACCACAGAAAAGTGTGTTGTTAACCACCCTGCCAAATTTGAATGATTAAAATATATCGCAAAATATATGAAATTAGGCTTCAAAGTTGTGTAAAACTCAGCCACTTTCTTTTCTTCCAAACACTGTGGGCGTGCCCGTCGAGTCCGCTGAAACCCCGCCCCCTACCAAGTGTCACCTGTCAATCAAAGTTACCACTTCTACCCGAAACATGGACGCTACATCTGAGAGCTTTCTGCTGCTAGCTCAGCGGCTAGCTTGGCGGCTGACTTGGCGGCTAACTCGGGTGCTTAGCTCAGCGGCTAACTCAGCTAACTCAGCTAACTGGCTAACTGTAGACTGTAGTAGTAGTAGTGTGTGCTGAATGTATTTATACCTCTATAGCAGCAGGGGCGGGTTTATGCTAATCACTAAATCCTGAACACAGAAATCTTGAAACACAGTTTGTGAAGCCTAGCTCCACAATTCAAATCTAAATGGTTGAAATGCTTTTTACACATTTTTAGAAATACATTTATGACCTATTAAATGTGTTTAGAAGAAAATGTCTGAATTCACTTTACACAGTCTTTAGATAAAGGACATCTCAGTACACAATCTACCTGATAGAACATTTGTTATTTTATTGTTTAGTTAAACTGTATCATGGTTCACAGGTCAAAGAGCTGAACTGTAGAGAGCATCGGGGCATCTTTACACAGCAGAAGAACTGATTTCTGATGAGCTCTGTGTTACAGTCAGAGTGATTGTGAATGAGTGAGTTTACAACTGTAGATATAAAACATGTTATGATCTAATTTAAACACAGATCCCTGTATCATTTTTTTGATGTACATTAATTTGTATTTGTTTCTTAATACTTACAATAAACACTGTGCTCAGCATGTTACTTCTTACTTCCCATACTGATGCACTACATATCTTTGAACTCATGGTGGTGTATTCAGAGTTTCAACATGCACCAGAAGTGTGAGGAGATGCATCAAACCAAATGTCACACATATGTAACGTGTTTTCTTTAGACACTGAACTGTCCACACACTTAAAAACATGAAGATGATAAAAAAAAGTGTTATTATTTCTCTTCTCTCTTTAAATTTCTAAAAGGCCAGAACACTGGTGTCTTTTTTTATCTCTACAAAGATCACATTAGGTCTCTAGAAAACAGGAAAATGTGGTTTGTCACATCAACCTATAGTGTCACCTGGCCCCTCATGCATACTCATAATGATAAGAAAGAGGAAGGAAATGTACTCATTTAAGTTAAGCCTGATATCTGACTTCTGCTCACAGACCACAGACGACGAGCACCTTAACAGACAACGTCCTTCTCTGCTGTAAGTAGAACAGTTTACTGATATGATTATTACATGTTGTTTACATTATTTGATGTATTTTATTGTCTCTGAAGTCTCACAGAGAGATGAGAGGAGCAGCTATGAGTTTAACAGCAGCAGCGAGTGGATTTGTTGTCTTTCTTCTCTCTGTGTCAGGTACTGTATATCTACATTTACATTGTAGGACATTTAGGTTTGATGTATGTTTGATGCAGTATGATGAATAACTTTTAAAAATGGTGAAAATAATATCTGTATTCACTGATTAACCCTGTAATAATAATATATTAAGATGTTCAGCTGTGTCTGCGTCATGAGTGGTGGGGGTGGGGCCTGGCTGATATGGTTTGTCCTCCCTCCATCCATATATTGTAAGAATCATATATTTTTATTTATGCATATGAATGTATTCATAGTTATATGATGGTACAGCAATGCACTGAGAATTTTATCTTGTCCTGATGTTTTTAATCAGTTTGTTAATTTCTGCACTCTGTACTGTAGAGCTGGACAACTGTTTTAGCTGTTACAACCACAACAGTTTCCTCTTTGTGTGAAAACTTCTTGACACCTATTTTATTTTTGTTGCTATCAGTAGTTAACCACACGTCATGTTCTGCATTTCTTTGTGGTTTTCACACTTAATTGAGCAGCAACTTGAGCAAAGAACTTACAAAGAGGAAACTAAACAAGATAAGCACAGACTCTCTAATGATTCAGTTTCTTCTTCTCATTCTGATCAGTAAAAAAACATTAATGTTCACAGCTTCAATATATTCTTGTTCCTTTGTTTCTTCACTGCATCTTCAGACTGTCTGATGTTCTGTCTCAGTGCAGAGAGATTCACTGTAAACAACATATAACCAGTTTGTTTGTATGTTAAAAATATCTTTGGACATTTCTATGCCTGTGCATGGAGGCACAATACAGAAATAACATAATGAAAGTCATACAACAGTTATAAAGTGTGGACAAATTAAATTAACATGAGCAAAAACAATGACACAGAACAAGTCTCAGTGTTAATAAGGTGAAAACAACACTGATGCATCACTGATCTGCTGCTTTAACCGCCCAAAAGTGACATTTTTACTCATTTTATGTTTGTAAAGTAAAAGCTCGCAGAATGAATGGACTAAAGCTGAAACACTCAGCAGTAACAAATGATAAAATATAATAATCAACAGATAAAATACTGTATTCTAGTTCAGTTTTAGTTAGATTGATGCACAATGAGGGGCTTTGAATGACAACAACTGAAGATCATATTGGTGCCATGATCCACTTTGTCTTATTAACTGATTCTTAACTTGTTATAAATCTGATTGTGGTTTCTGATGTGCTCTGTGTTACAGTGGTACAGGGTCAGAAAGGCTGGGGAGTGACTTACACTTCTACTGAGATCTGTGCCACAAAAGGATCAACAGTGGACATACGCTGCACCTACAGATACCCATCCAGGATAAAAAATGTTGATACTGCTGTTGATGAAACACTCTGGTTTACTAAAGGGAGTAATAATAAACCTGTGGATCTGAGAACAGACTCAGAGTACGCAGGTCGTGTGCAGTATCACTGTGATAAGAAGAACTGCACTCTGAGAATCACAGACCTGAGAGTAAGCGACTCAGCTGAGTACAAGTTCAGGTTCATAACAAACCAACCAAGAGGGAAATATACTGGTTCACCTGGAGTCACTTTGACTGTCAATTTGATAGGTAACATTTTCATTGGAAGATTTAATTTAGTTTCAAATGGTTAATATCTTGGAAATAGTTCAGTGAATGTGTTTGTGTATGAACATAAATTACATTTCTGTTCTTTCTTCACAGATCTATTTCCCAGGGTGCAGGTGAGCAGATCAACAATCAGTTATTCCTCTGCAAAGCTGACATGTCACAGCAGTTGTGTACCTGATCGTTCTTCCTTCATCTGGTACAAGAATGGACAGAGAATTAAAAAAATGAATTCTTTTTATTCAGCCAAATTCTATCATGTAGACAGCTATTCCTGTGCTGTTAAAGGTTATAAGGATTTCACCTCTCCTTCAATTTGTGAGTTTTTCTTCACAGTCTTCCACTAACATAACAGCATCTTGTGGAGCCTTTTATCTAAAGTACTGTACAATGACTTCATGTATTTCTAGTATGAGTGACCCCACTGCCTCACTTGTTATTGACAACATGTTTTTTTCATTGAGCTCTACTGTTGTCAATATCAATACAATACATCCTGTTCTGTGTTACTGCAGAGAAATATGTTGATTTAACGGTTTAGCTCATGTGAAACACACACACACACACACACACACACACACACACACGACTAAGTATTTAGGACTAACTCTGCTGTTTTAATTAAATATTATCTTTCAGGTGTTGCACATTTTTACTGCAACAGAGTGATTTACACTGGCAGAAGCATCTGTGCCTTCAGAGGCTCATCAGTGGACATTTCCTGCACATACAACAATTATGAATCTATCACATCATCATTTTGGTTCAGTCCTGATCGTAGTCATCAGTGGCAGAATCCCTCACAGCCTGAGGACCTTAGTAAAGACTCCCAGTATGCAGGTCGTCTTCAGGTCCTTGAAACAAAGAGAGGACGCTCCACTCTGAGAATCTCTGACCTGAGAGAGAGCGATTCAGCCCAGTATCACTTCACATTCAAAACAAGAAGCTTTGAATGGGGGAGTAGTTTACCTGGAACAACTCTGACTGTCACAGGTACTGATGAACACAAACTGCTGATGAAGTCAGTATATCAGAAGTTAACATGTTAAAATATTTGTATTCATTGTGAAATTGTGTTATTGCTAATAGAGATTGTGGATAATCACTTCAGTTTGATATATTAAAAATTTACCAGTCCAAAATATTTAAAAATATATATTTCTGAGGGAATAACTGATCAAACAAATGAAAAGCACACAGTTAAGGTGACATTTCTGTTGTTCACAGATCCAGATGTAAAGATGCAGGTGTTTAGATCTTCCAGCGGTCCAAAGCTGATTTGTTTTAGCAGCTGTCTTCCTCCTCGTCGTTCTTCCTATGCCTGGTACCGAAATGAGGAGAAAATTCAGGAAGAAACGTTTCCTTCTTATGGAGGTTCTGTTGATCCTACACATAGCTATTCCTGTGCCATTAACGGATATCGCTCTCTACAAGTGTGTAAGTGTACTCCACTGTTTCACTAACAAAATGTCATCTGGTGGAAACTTGAGCATGAAGGGTCCCGTGCTTTCAGGGGCCTTGACATTTGTAGTACTCGATACACATAAATCCAGTGTAATAAAATGAAAAGGTTCAGATAGAGTATAACACTAATTACAGTGTATATGTTTATCAAATATTATCTTTAGATCTAGTCACATTACCTCTGTCAAAACTTACAAACACCTCTGTCAAACAGTTTGGCACAGCTGCAGATATAGGGCAGCATAATTACCTCAGTGTCCACAGCATCCGTCAAAGATGCGGGGGCCAATCTAGATCTGTATTTGCCAGACCGTCTTGCATCTCTGAAGCTTGAAATTTATTTATAGATGTATACAAATGCCTTTATTTACTGACAATTTACTTGGTCCCATTTTATTTGTTCACAATACATTTGGTGTCTTTTACATAGTATTTCGTTTCTGATGTCAGAAACGAAATACTAATTAAATTCATGAGCCAATTGAAAAGTTTACGTTCTCTAATGACACATTCTCATGTTAATGCTTGTGCAATCTCTTCCAGATGGTCCAAAGCTTCCCTCTGTGTCAGTGAGTCCCTCTGGTGAAATCATTGAGGGCAGTTCAGTGACTCTGACCTGTAGCAGTGATGCTGATCCAGCAGCTAAATACACCTGGTACAAGAAGAATGTAAATCCAGACCTTCAACCTCTCAGTAAAGAACCACAGTTTGTCTTCAGCTCCATCCAGTCCTCTGACTATGGAGAATATTACTGTACAGCTGAGAACCAGCTGGGAAAGAGGACATCTGAATACATCTTTATTGATGTGAAATGTGAGTAAAACAGTCTATTTAGAAAGCAACATACAACCGTTAATCTCCTCAACCTTGTTAAAAAAAACACTGGGAGAGATTCATCTGACTCAACGTATAATACATCATTGTATCCTGCATGATAATATTAATGGATGTTTTTTTGCACACCAGATGCTCCAAAGCTTCCCTCTGTGTCAGTGAGTCCCTCTGGGATAGTCATTGAGGGCAGTTCAGTGACTCTGACCTGTAGCAGTGATGCTAACCCAGCAGCTAATTACACCTGGTACAAGAAGAATGTAAATCCAGACCTTCAACCTCTCAGTAAAGAACCACAGCTTGTCTTCAGCTCCATCCAGTCCTCTGACTCTGGAGAGTATTACTGTACAGCTGAGAACCAGCTGGGGAAGAGGACATCTGAATACATCTTTATTAATGTGAAATGTAAGTGAAACTGATTTTGAATGCAACAGATTGAATAAATTTGTCAGATTTATTGCAGCTGGATCACAGTCTGCTGTTATTTTATGAGAAGCTCTAGTAGATTTTAAAGAGGCAGTTTAAATCACTATTGACATATTTACTCTGCGTTACATGATGTTCAAACCATCAAATTCATCATTCCTCTAAGGTTTCAGATGTATTAATCATTTATATAGAATATTCTTCACTGTAGTAACACATCCTCAATTTACTGATAATCTGTTCATTTAATTAATTGTTTAATTTAATGTTTCTTCCAGATGCTCCAACGCTTCCCTCTGTGTCAGTGAGTCCCTCTGCTGAGATAGTGGAGGGCAGTTCAGTGAATCTGACCTGTAGCAGTGATGCTAGCCCAGCAGCTAAATACACCTGGTACAAGAAGAATGTAAATCCAGACCTTCAACCTCTCAGTAAAGAACCACAGCTTGTCTTCAGCTCCATCCAGTCCTCTGACTTTGGAGAGTATTACTGTACAGCTGAGAACCAGCTGGGGAAGAGGACATCTGAATACATCTTTATTGATGTGAAATGTGAGTGAAACTGATTTTGAAAGCAACAGATTGAATAAAATTGTTAGATTTATATTTATTATCTGGATCACAGTCTGCTGTTATTTTATGAGAAGCTCTAGTAGGTTTTTAAGAGGCAGTTTAAATCACTATTGTCATATTTACTCTGCGTTACAGGATGTTCAAACCATCAAATTCATGTTTCAGATGTATTCATTATTAATATAGAATATTCTACACTGTAGTAACACATCCTCAATTTACTGATAATCTATGTTCATTTAATTAATTGTTTAATTTAATGTTTCTTCCAGATGCTCCAAAGCTTCCCTCTGTGTCAGTGAGTCCCTCTGGTGAAATCATTGAGGGCAGTTCAGTGACTCTGACCTGTAGCAGTGATGCTAACCCAGCAGCTAATTACACCTGGTATAAGGAGAATGAAGACTCACCAAAAGCATCAGGACAGATCTTCACCATCACTGATGTCAGACTTGAACACAGTGGGAATTATTCCTGTGAAGCCCAGAACAGAAGAGGAAGTCATAACTCCACCTTACATCTGACTGTTGGGAAAGGTAAATTATACACACACACACACACACACACACACACACACACACACACACACACACACTCACACACATCTGTATACCACACAAGAGGTTTAATCTGCTTTCTGTTGGTCTCATTTTTTAGGGAAATCAGTATTTATGAAGAACATCATCAGGTTGATTCTGACGGTCCTGATGCTGATTCCTCTGCTTCTCTTGATTCTGTGGACGAGGTAAAACAATTAACAAAACATCCCTCCATTTATTTTCTTCAAATATTTTTAAAGTTTTTTCTATTAGTTAATCCTTTTTCTTTTATTGTTTCAATCCAGGAAGAAGAAAACTCTGAGCTCCACCACTGACCTGAACGAACCTGTAGAGACTATAGAGGTGAGAGAGAGAAACCTTATTGACAGAAATTATCCTAAAATACAATTACGATCACTTGACTCCTGAATGCAAGCAAACACATTTATATTGTCAACATGAAGCTGTAAAGTTAATTTATATTTAAAATATGACTTGTAGAGTAAAATCCTGTAATGTATTTCACCTGAATTAGATTTTAGCAAATAATTCTGTTTCAAACATGATTTAATACATTTCTAATCAAATCTGATTACATACAATCTCATGAAGTAGGTCCATTAATCCTCATTTTGACTACTCTCCCCATCAGTTGGACTCTCGTCTTGAATATGAGGACGTCTCAGACTTGCAGGTCGTCACTGCAGCACAGACAGAAGACACAGAGGAGCGGGAAGACCTGGAGTAACATCCAGTCAGGTTGGAGCCTCATGAAATGAAAACAGGATATCAGATTAATTCATGTTACAGATATTTAGGATTAGAGCTGCAATGCAAACTGTTATTTTAAATGTGTACATACTGTAATTAATCACTTTTGAGGAATCCTGATTGACTTCTTGTGCAGTTTACTGTATATTTTCACACATCAAACATCATCTCAGGTCTATCACACTTTGCTGAATGTCACATTATCCAGGTATTGCAGTGGCTGATATACAATAAACAACCAGCTTCCACATCATCTCTGTAGTTGGAAACATGATTTCAGTTCCCTCTCACTGCTGCAGAGGGCGACAGTGTGCAGAAAGTTTCAGCTTTAAATCGTTTGTATGTTTATTTGTCAGGATCTGAATGTATCAAACAGCTAAGAAGACAATAAAATAGAATTTTTGTTCTTTAAATCAATTTGTTACGTACTTTATTATGATTTTGGGATGTTGCTAAAATGAAGATACACAGACACAGTTTGTATTGAGGGCCTTAAATGTCATTTGAGTTGTTTATACTCCTGTCAATTTTATTTAAATTATTTGCGGTCACTCAGTGAAGCAGAATATGTGGCAGTTTACTGAGTATGAAGCCTTTTCAGTATAACAGTCCATATTTGCTAGTGACAGCTATAGATCACTGACTGAATCATTTTCATACTTAGACACCTCGACTGTGAGTTTGTTCAACTACTGTACAACAAGGTCACCAATGTGAACAATCAATGCTTCTGAAACTGAACCACTAACTGTAATGATAAATTAATTGAATTACAAGATTAAACATATTAAGATGCAACTCAATCATAAAAAGTGAAAAGGACTAAAAGTAACTGCGAATGTGTGTGTAAACAATCAGTGATTCAGTATCTCTGATGTTTCACTCTCCTCTGGTGGTGAAGCTGTTGCAGATTCAGGCTTCATCACTGAGGTCTCCCTCCACTGTCTGCTTTAAAGGCTCAGTTCACATGAATAACAAAAAAACATATTTTCTCTCTGACTTCCTGTAGTGGCTAATCCTGCAGATAGTTTCGGATTAATATTGTTGTCAAATGGTGACATTTAGTGGGTTTCTTTCTATTTTTATCAAATAATTAAAAAGAAAAAAAGCTGTAAGTGAATCCTGGGTGACTTTAATACAGCAAACTTATCCAGTGAACTCCCTAAATATAGGATAGCATGTCACCTGCGCTACCAGAAAGGAGAGTATCCTTGATCATTGCTACACTACTGTGAAAGGTGGTTATCATGCAGTCCCACAAGCAGCTAGGACACTCAGATCACCGGCTTATTCATCTTATAAACAACATACAGGCAAAAGTGGTGATAGACTGTGTTATAGAATTTTATAGTACAGGTTGGAAAAAAGTATTAAAGTTACACAATCCAGTAAAGTGAGAAAAGCGAATTACCCATGTAGAGCATTTAAGACATTGTAAAACATACATTTTAAATCCAGTTGTAGTTTTAACATTTTGCCACTAGATGGTGGTAAAGAGCTGTATTCTGCTGACAGTCAAATCTACTCCAGCATTTCATCTCTTTTTTGGCCATTTCCTTTCTTGGAGGGTGGAGGGGACTGAGATTTGAAGGTGGTAGGTAAACAAAGCATGTAAACAGAACTCTACTTGACATGTTTGGAAGTGTCAATACACACGACAATATTTACAGTAAACACATTAGCCATCTTGTACATCCATAAATCGCACACTGAATGACTTAGATGTGAGATTGACAGGCAGATTGGTGTTAACATCAACACTGATGGGGGTGTTGTAGTGGACCATATGAAGAAAGAGCTGAACCTGCAGGTGAATGTAACCCCCGGTTACCAAAACCCTGACAATAGGCGAATAAATTAGATTAAAAATAATTTTGAGGACATGATCTGACTATTAGCTACATAAATAAATAAATAATAATGAACTGTATTCATTGAATAGAATAGTAGTAGTTAAACCACCGTCCTTCCCCATTATAAAAGACCGTGTTGAGAGGCGGCAGCTCTCTTTCCATCAGAGCAGCAACACAGACATTCAGACCAACAGCGCCCCCCCCCCAAAAAAAACCCAAAAAAAGAAAAGAAACATGGAGCAGTCACAATTCTGCTGTTCTCTGCCGAAGAAAGTCATGGTGAGTTATTAATTATAGCTCGTTTTTATGTGAATATGACCTTATTAACCGGCAGAGTCAGAAAATTAAAGAAAAAGGGAAAAACGTTAGCAGTAACTATGCCAGCGTTGGCAACAGTTAGCAGCCGTTAGCAACCGCTAACCTTAGTGACTGGTTGGTGCTGCTAACATTAGTGACTGTTGGAATTATTTTCCAAATTTACCCAGCAACAAGAAATAGTATTTTCTGATTGGCTGGTAGGTCGCTAACACGGGACAACTATGAATACCTCTTTGTTCATTTCTGTATATAATATATTAGTTTCTGTGTCTCAGCATGAGAAATAACAGGTGTGGGTGTGAAAATAGGAATAAATAGTTTAATTATTGTCTAATTAGTAAAAAACCCCAAAACAAAACAATTTAATCAAACAAATGTAACACTTAATATTAAAACTAAATTAATAATTAACACTAATTAGACACCTGACAGGTGGATTGCTGATTAAATTTGCAAAAGGAAAAGTTTATTTAATATTTTAAACATTTTTTAATTTACCTATGTTTTGCTTCATAACTCCACAATACAGACATATCACCACACCATTACTTTCCTAAGCACACATACACAATTGGCCCATGAACAAGAACGGTTTATATGAAGGAAAAGGGAGTATTTGTATGAAAAACACACAGACACAAACTTTCCCCTGGTATGGATTGCAATGACTGAGGGGAAAAGCAGGGTGTTCTTTTCTATAGCTTAACAGCTCTATACTCCCTCTGCTGAAGTCGTCTAGAAACTACAACTCTTAGTTCTGCTGGTGTTACTGTAGATTGACATTATAAACATAAAACATGAGGAAAGACAGAAACACCTGTTGTCACAGTGCTGCAGTGGACCAAATAACATTTTAAACACAAGATAAACTATAACCTTAGAATGCTATTATGCATATTATTCAATCTGTCACACCAGAAGCTTGTATACAGCATTTTTGTAGTTGCTCGAAAGGTTAAATGCAAACCTATGTGGAATTTGCCCAGGATCTTTGATCATTGGTGCATTTTACAAAAAGTGGAGACGAAAGAGCAATTTCAGCAGTTGATTCTTGGATTAACTAAAATATTGTTTTCCAGAAGTGGTTTTCTACTTAATTAAGTGAGCAGAGAGCAAAAACTGTAGGGGATGCTGCTGGATTTGCTGATTATGTTTTGACTCATAAAGTTACGTTTATTATAATTACCAACTCAAGAAGCGCCGCGTATATCCGTATAATGCGAGTACACATATTTTGTTATGATACGTTAGTGCTCGATTTATACAGATATACGCAGCGATCCACTTGAGCTAATTTCGTCCGAACGACTCCAAATGACACCAAAATTGTCTGGGTGAGTAAATGATCGTATTTTATGCTAGAAATAAGGTCCAGGTTGTAAGAAACGGTAATTATCCTTTAAGTCTACACACTTGAAAAGGGTATTGCCCCTGACTGATGAGACTTTCCTTGGCGATGATGCATTGATGTCCTTTCTCAGGGCACGTCTGAATACTGTGTAACTGAAGTGCGGTCTGGTCATAGGGCTCATGCCAGTGGGATTGCTTCCCTCCATTACAGTGGTCAACCTAATTTTGTCCGGCTATGACAGACAAAACTGTACCTTCTGAACAGTCTAACCACAATGAATTAACACCTCAAGCACATCTATCCTTGTGTTGTGACTCATGCTCAGTCTCAGAAACATGACTCTTTCAATCTTTGTGAAACATTGATGGATGATCCCCCAGATACAGCTGAGCCAGAGCTGGTGGCTGCCTGTGCAGTCAATCCTGAATTTGACAGTGTGAAGGATAATTTATCTGTTGCCTCTAAACTTGATGATCTGACATTGTGTAACCTCTATGTTTCTGCTAAAGCTCCATGGCAGCCACGTAGAGTAGCACTAGTGAGGTCACAGAGTGTTTTGCAGTATTTTGCAGCTGTCAAGTCAAAGGTTGGGTATTAACCTATGGTTTTAACTGGATGGTGATGTGCTCAAGTGAAAGTGGACTGTAAACATATTAAGATTAAACTCAATCATAAAAAGTGAAAGTACTCAAAATAAATTCAAATGTATCTAAACAATCAGTGATGGATGGTAAAATGTTGTCTCAGGGTTGTGATTCATTATCTCTGATGTTTCACTGTCCTCTAGTGGTGAAGCTTCAGTGTTGCAGATTCAGCCTCCATCACTGAGGTCTCCCTCTACTGTCTGCTTTAAAGGCTCAGTTCACCTGAGTAACAATAAACATATTTTCTCACTTTCCTCCTAAATTGTGAGATGTGTGTGTTTATTTCCAAAGGTAGGTTCCCCTGTTTTTAAAGTCCATGTAACGTAAGACTAAATATGTGTTCTGAGTTTGACATACCACAGAAAAGTGTGTTGTTAACCACCCTGCCAAATTTGAATGATTAAAATATATCACAAAATATATGATATTAGGCTACAAAGTTGTGTAAAACTCAGCCTCTTTCTTTGCTTCCAAACGCTGTGGGTGTACCCGCCGAGTCCTCTGAAACCCCGCCCCCTACCAAGGGTCACCTGTCAATCAAAGTCACCACTTCTACCCGAAACATGACGCTAGGTCTGAGAGCTTTCTGCTGCTAACTCAGCTGCTAACTCGGCTGCTAGCTCCGCGGCTAACTCAGCTAACTGGCTAACTGTAGACTGTAGTAGTAGTAGTGCGTGCTGAATGTATTTATACCTCTACAGCAGCGGGGCCGGGTTTATGCTAATCACTAAATCCTGAACACAGAAATCTTGAAACACAGTTTGTGAAGCCTAGCTCCACAATTCAAATCTAAATGGTTGAAATGGTTTTTACACCTTTTTTAGAAATGCATTTATGACCTATTTAATGTGTTTAGAAGAAAATGTCTGAATTCACTTTACACAGTCTTTAGATAAAGGACATCTCAGTACACAATCTACCTGATAGAACATTTGTTATTTTATTGTTCAGTTAAACTGTATCATGGTTCACAGGTCAAAGAGATGAACTGTAGAGAGCATCGGTGCATTTTTACACAGCAGAACTGATTTCTGATGAGCTCTGTGTTACAGTCAGAGTGATTGTGAATGAGTAAGTTTACAACTGTAGATATGAAACATATTAGGATCTGATTTGAACACAAATCTCTGTATCACTTTTTTGATGTACATTAATTTGTATTTGTTTCTTAATACATACAATAAACACTGTGCTCAGCATGTGACTTCTTACTTCCCATACTGATGCACTACATCTCTTTGAACTCATGGTGGTGTATTCAGTGTCTCAGCATACACTAGAAGTGTGAGGAGATGCATAAAAATCAAATGTCACACACATGTCACGTGTTTTCTTTAGACACTGAACTGTCCACACACTTAAAAACATGAAGATGATAAAAAAAAGTGTTATTATTTCTCTTCTCTCTTTAAAATGCTAAAAGGCCAGAACACTGATGTCTTACTATCTCTACAAAGATCACATTAGGTCTCTAGAAAACAGGAAAATGTGGTTTGTCACATCAACCTATAGTGTCACCTGGCCCCTCATGCATACTCATAATGATAAGAAAGAGGAAGGAAATGTACTCATTTAAGTTAACACCCTGATATCTGACTTCTGTTCACAGATCACAGACGACGAGCACCTTAACAGACAACGTCCTTCTCTGCTGTAAGTAGAACAGTGTACTGATATGACTATTAAATGTTGTTTACATTATTTGATGTATTTTATTGTCTCTGAAGCCTCACAGAGAGATGAGAGGAGCAGCTATGAGTTTAACAGCAGCAGCGAGTGGATTTGTTGTCTTCCTTCTCTCTGTGTCAGGTACTGTATATCTACATTTACATTGTAGGACATTTAGGTTTGATGCAGTATGATTAACTTTTAAAAATAGTAAAAAATAATACCAGTATTAATTGCTGAACACTGTAATAATATTATATTAAGATGTTGAGCTGTGTCTGCGTCATGAGTGGTGGGCGTGGGGCCTGGCTGATATGGTTTGTCCTCCCTCCCTCCATAGATTGTAAGAATCATATATTTTTATTCATGCATATGAATATATTCATAGTTATATGGTGGTACAGCAATGCACTGAGAATTTTATCTTGTCCTGATGTTTTTAATCAGTTTGTTAATTTCTGCACTCTGTACTGTAGAGCTGGACAACTGTTTTAGCTGTTACAACCACAACAGTTTCCTCTTTGTGTGAAAACTTCTTGACACCTATTTTATTTTAGTTGCTATCAGTAGTTAACCACACGTCATGTTCTGCATTTCTTTGTGGTTTTCACACTTAATTGAGCAGCAACTTGACCAAAGAACTTACAAAGAGGAAACTAAACAAGATAAGCACAGACTCTCTAATGATTCAGTTTCTTCTTCTCATCCTGTTCAGTAAAACAACTTTAATGTTCACAGCTTCAATATATTCTTGTTCCTTCACTGCACCTTCAGACTGTCTGATGTTCTGTCTCAGTGCAGAGAGATTCACTGTAAACAACATCTAACCAGTTTCTTTGTATGTTAAAAATATCTTTGGACATTTCTATGCCTGTGCATGGAAGCATAATACAGAAATAACATAATGAAAGTCATACAACAGTTATAAAGTGTGGACAAATTAAATTAACATGAGCAAAAACAATGACACAGAAAAGGTCTCAGTGTTAATAAGGTGAAAACAACACTGATGCATCACTGATCTGCTGCTTTAACCGCCCAAAAGTGAAGTTTTTACTCCTTTTATGTTTGTAAAGTAAAAGCTTGCAGAATGAATGGACTAAAGTTGAAACACTCAGCAGTAACAAATGATAAAATATAATAATCAACAGATAAAATACTGTATTCTAGTTCAGTTTTAGTTAGATTGATGCACAATGAGGGGCTTTGAATGACAACAACTGAAGATCATATTGGTGCCATGATCCACTTTGTCTTATTCACTGATTCTTAACTTGTTATAAATCTGATTGTGGTTTCTGATGTGCTCTGTGTTACAGTGGTACAGGGTCAGAAAGGCTGGGGAGTGACTTACACGTCTACCGAGATCTGTGCTTTAGAAGGATCAACAGTGGACATACACTGCACCTACAGTTACCCATCCAGGATAAATAATGTTGATACTGCAATTGATGAAACACTGTGGTTTACAAAAGGGAGTAATAAAGAACCTGTGGATCTGAGAACAGACTCAGAGTACGCAGGTCGTGTGCAGTATCACTGTGATAAGAACGACTGCACTCTGAGAATCACAGACCTGAGAGAGAGAGACTCAGCTGAGTACAAGTTCAGGTTCATAACAAACCAACCAGGAGGGAAATATACTGCTTCACCTGGAGTCACTTTGACTGTCAGAGGTAACATTTTCATTGGAAGATTTAATGTAGTTTCATATGGTTAATATCTTGAAAATAGTTCAGTGAATCTGTGTGTGTGTATGAACATAAATTACATTTCTGCTCTTTCTTCACAGATCCATATCTCCAGGTGCAGGTGTTCCCATCAATAAGCCATCCTTCGTCAGCAGAGCTGAAGTGTCACAGCAGCTGTCTTCTACCTGATCGTTCTTCGTTCATCTTGTACAGGAATGGAAAGAAAATTAGAAAAATAAAATATATTTATTTTGCCGACTTCGATCATACAGACAGCTATTCCTGTGCTATTACAGGATATGAGGATTTCCCCTCTCCTTCAGTTTGTGAGTTTTCTTCTCAGTCTTCCACTAACATCACAGCATCTTGTGAAGCCTTTTATCTAAAGTACTGTACAATGACTTCATGTATTTCTAGTATGAGTGACCCCACTGCCTCACTTGTTATTGGCACCATGTTTTTCTCATTGAGCTCTACTGTTGTCAGTATCAATACAATACAACCTGCTCTGTGTTACTGCACAGAAATATGTTGATTTAACAGTTAAGCTCATGTGAAACACACAAAGACACACACACACACGCACGACTAAGTATTTAGGACTAACTGTGCTGTTTTAAATAAATATTATCTTTCAGGTGTTGGAGATTTTTACTGCAACAGAGTGATTTACACTGACAGAAGCATCTGTGCCTTCAGAGGCTCATCAGTGGACATTTCCTCCACATACAACAGTTATGGATCTATCACATCATCATTCTGGTTCAGTCCTGATCGTAGTCATCAGTGGCAGAATCCCTCACAGCCTGAGGACCTTAGTAAAGACTCCCAGTATGCAGGTCGTGTTCAGCTCCTTGAAACAGAGAGAGGACGCTCCACTCTGAGAATCTCTGACCTGAGAGAGAGCGATTCAGCCCAGTATCACTTCACATTCAAAACAGAACGCTTTGAATGGAGGAGTAGTTTACCTGGAACAACTCTGACTGTCACAGGTACTGATGAACACAAACTGATGATGAAGTTAGTGTATCAGAAGTTAACATGTTGAAATATTTGTATTCATTGTGAAATTGTGTTATTACTAATAGAGATTGTGGATAATCACTTCAGTTTGACATAATAAAAATTTACCAGTCCAAAAGATTTAAAAATATATATTTCTGAGACAATAACTGATCAAACAAATGAAAAGCACACAGTTAAGGTGACATTTCTGTTGTTCACAGATCCAGATGTAAAGATGCAGGTGTTTCGATCTTCCAGCGGTCCAAAGCTGATTTGTTTCAGCAGCTGTCTTCCTCCTCGTCGTTCTTCCTATGCCTGGTACAGAAATGAGGAGACAATTCAGGAAGAAACGTTTCCTTCTTATGGAGGATCTGTTGATCCTGCACACAGTTATTCCTGTGCCATTAACGGATATCGCTCTCTTCCAGTGTGTAAGTGTACTCCACTGTTTCACTAACAAAATGTCATCTGGTGGAAACTTGAGCCCGAAGTGACAGATCATGAAGGGTCCCATGCTCTCAGGGGCCTTGACATTTGTAGTTCTCGATACACATTAATCCAGTGTATTAAAATCAAAAGGTTTGGGTAGAGTATAACACTAATTACAGCTTATATGTTTATCAAATATTATCTTTAGATCTAGTCACATTACCTCTGTCAAAACTTACAAACACCTCTATCAAACAGTTTGGCAAAGCAGCAGATATATGGCAGCATAATTACCTGAGTGTCCACAGCATCCGTCAAAGCTGCGGGGGCCAATCTGCTGCTACTCCCTCTGCTCTCTAGATCTGTTTGCCAGACCGTCTTGCATCTCTGAAGCTTGAAATTTATTTATAAATGTATATGAAAGCCTTTATTTAGTGACAGTTTACTTAAAAAGTATTTAATGGTCCCATTTTATTTGTTCACAATACATTTGGTCTATTTTACATAGTATTTCGTTTCTGATGTCGGACAATAATCAATTAAATTCATGAGCCAATTGAAAAGTTTATGTTCTATAATAACACATTCTCATGTTAACGCTTGTTTGTACAATCTCCTCCAGATGCTCCAAAGCTTCCCTCTGTGTCAGTGAGTCCCTCTGGTGAAATCATTGAGGGCAGTTCAGTGACTCTGACCTGTAGCAGTGATGCTAACCCAGCAGCTAAATACACCTGGTACAAGAAGAATGTAAATCCAGACCTCCAACCTCTCAGTAAAGAACCACAGCTTGTCTTCAGCTCCATCCAGTCCTCTGACTATGGAGAGTATTACTGTACAGCTGAGAACCAGCCATGGAGGTGGGCATCCGAATACATCTTTATTGATGTGAAATGTGAGTAAAACAGATTATTTATAAAGCAACATACAGCTCTTAATCTCCTCAACCTTGTTAAAAAACACTGGGAGAGATTCGTCTGACTCAACGTATAATACATCATTGTATCCTGCATGATAATATTAATGAATGTTTTTTTGCACACCAGATGCTCCAAAGCTTCCCTCTGTGTCAGTGAGTCCCTCTGATGAAATCATTGAGGGCAGTTCAGTGACTCTGACCTGTAGCAGTGATGCTAACCCAGCAGCTAAATACACCTGGTACAAGAAGAACCAACCACTGTTTCCTGCACAAGAAGGAAATTATAAATTCACTTCCATCAGCTCTGAGGACAGAGGGATGTACTACTGTAAGTCTGAGAATCAGTATGGATGGATCAACTCATCGTCTCTCTTCATAGATGTCCTGTGTAAGTAGTAAAGTTTAAATCCAAAATTTTAAGTCGACACAGTACCTGTAACCCCTTCCTTTTATCTGTCCGTCCTTTTTTTCTTCCCTCCTTCCTTCCATCTTTTAATGGTCCGGCCCACATGAGATCAATTTGGGCTGTATGTGGCCCTTGATTGAAAATGAGTTTGACCCTCCTGTGTTAGTATATTACGGAGACAATGCAAAGCAATGCTAAAAGCAAATTAATTGACTCAACATATAAAACATCATTGTATCCTGCATAATACTATTAATGAATGTTTTTTTTCGCACACCAGATGCTCCAAAGCTTCCCTCTGTGTCAGTGAGTCCCTCTGGTGAAATCATTGAGGGCAGTTCAGTGACTCTGACCTGTAGCAGTGATGCTAACCCAGCAGCTAAATACACCTGGTACAAGGAGAATGTAAATCCAGACCTTCAACCTCTCAGTAAAGAACCACAGCGTGTGTTTAGCTCCATTCAGTCCTCTGACTCTGGAGACTATTACTGTACGGCTGAAAACCAGCTGGAGAAGAGGACATCTGAATACATCTTTATTGATGTGAAATGTGAGTGAAACTGATTTTGAAAGCAACAGATTGAATAAAATTGTCAGATTTATTGCACCTGGATCACAGTCTGCTGTTATTTTATGAGAAACTCTCATAGATTTATAAGAGGCAGTTTAAATCACTATTGTCATATTTACTCTGCGTTACAGGATGTTCAAACCATCAAATTCATAATTCCTCTAAGGTTTCAGATGTATTCATTATTTGTATAGAATATTCTCCACTATAGTAACACATCCTCAATTTACTGATAATCTATGTTAATTTAATTAATTGTTTAATTTAATGTTTCTTCCAGATACTCCAAAGCTTCCCTCTGTGTCAGTGAGTCCCTCTGGTGAAATCATTGAGGGCAGTTCAGTGACTCTGACCTGTAGCAGTGATGCTAACCCAGCAGCTAAGTACACCTGGTACAAGAAGAATGTAAATCCAGACCTTCAACCTCTCAGTAAAGAACCACAGCTTGTCTTCAGCTCCATCCAGTCCTCTGACTCTGGAGACTATTACTGTACGGCTGAAAACCAGCTGGAGAAGAGGACATCTGAATACATCTTTATTGATGTGAAATGTGAGTGAAACTGATTTTGAAAGCAACAGATTGAATAAAATTGTCAGATTTATTGCACCTGGATCACAGTCTGCTGTTATTTTATGAGAAGCTCTCATAGATTTATAAGAGGCAGTTTAAATCATTACTGATATATTTACTCTGCGTTACATGATGTTCAAACCATCAAATTCATAATTCCTCTAAGGTTTCAGATGTATTCATTATTTGTATAGAATATTCTCCACTGTAGTAACACATCCTGAATTTACTGATAATCTATGTTAATTTAATTAATTGTTTAATTTAATGTTTCTTCCAGATGGTCCAAAGCTTCCCTCTGTGTCAGTGATTCCCTCTGGTGAAATCATTGAGGGCAGTTCAGTGACTCTGACCTGTAGCAGTGATGCTAACCCAGCTGCTAAATACACCTGGTACAAGGAGAATGAAGACTCACCAAAAGCATCAGGACAGATCTTCACCATCACTGATGTCAGACCTGAACACAGTGGGAATTATTACTGTGTAGCCCAGAACAGAAGAGGAAGTCATAACTCCACCTTACATCTGACTGCTGTGAAAGGTATGTTACACTCACACACACACACACACACACACACACACACACACACACACACACTCACACACACACACACACACACACACACACACACACACACACACACACACACACACACACACACACATCTGTACACAACACAAGAGGTTTAATCTGCTTTCTGTTGGTCTCATTTTTTAGGGAAATCAGTATTTATGAAGAACATCATCAGGTTTATTCTGGCGGTCCTGATGCTGATTCCTCTGCTCCTCTTGATTCTGTGGACGAGGTAAAACAATTAAGAAAACATCCCTCCATTTATTTTCTTTAAATATTTTTAAAGTTTTTTCTATTAGTTAATCCTTTTTCTTTTTCTTTTATTGTTTCAATCCAGGAAGAAGAAAACTCTGAGCTCCACCACTGACCTGAATGAACCTGTAGAGACTATAGAGGTGAGAGAGAGAAACCTTACTGACAGAACTTACCCTAAAATACAGTTATGATCACTTGGCTCATGAATGCAAGCAAACACATTTATATTGTCATAAGCTGTAAAGTTAATTTATATTTAAAATATGACTTGTACAGTAAAATCCTGTAATGTATTTCACCTGAATAAGATTTTAGCAAATAATTCTGTTTCAAACATGATTTAATACATTTCTAATAAAATCTTATTACGTGCCATTTTCACAAAGGAGGTTCATTAGTCCTTATTTTGACATCTCTCCCCATCAGTTGGACTCTTGTCTTCAATACGACAACGTCCCAGACTTGTAGGTCGTCACTGCAGCACAGACAGAAGACACAGAGGAGCAGGAAGACCTGGAGTAAAATCCAGTCAGGTTGGAGCCTCATGAAATGAAAACATGATGATATCAGATTAATACATATAACAGATATTTAGGATTAGAGCTGCAATGCAAAGTGTTATTTTAAATGTGTACATACTGTAATTAATCACTTTTGAACTTTTGAGGAATCCTTATTGGCTTCTTGTGCAGCTTACTGTATATTTTCACACATCAAACATAAACTCAGTTCTATCACACTTTGCTGAATGTCACATTATCCAGGTATTGCAGTGGCTGATATACAATAAACAGCCAGCTTCCACAACATCTCTGTAGTTGGAAACATGATTTCAGTTCCCTCTCACTGCTGCAGAGGGCGACAGTGAGCAGAAAGTTTCAGCTTTAAATAGTTTTTATGTTTATTTTTGACCATCTGAATGTATTTACCAGCTAAGAAGACAAATCAAATTTTAACCTGTTCTTTTGTGCTGATTTATTTCTCACTTTCCCTGTTTTAGTATGAAACTGGTCACAGTGTAACAGTTTATTATGATTTGGGATGTTGTTAAAATGAAGATGCATAGACAAAGTTTGTAATTGTTTGTTTATATTTGTCCATATTTGTTAGTGACAGCTGTAGATCACTGACTGAATCATTTTCATACTTAGACACCTCGACTGAGAGTTTGTTCCAACTACTGTCAGTGATGGATGGTAAAATGTCTCAGGGTTGTGATTCAGTATCTCTGATGTTTCACTGCCATCTAGTGGTGAAGCTTCAGTGTTGCAGATTCAGGCTTCATCACTGAGGTCTCCCTCCACTGTCTGCTATAAAGGCTCAGTTCACCTGAGTAACAATAAACATATTTTCTCACTTTCCTCCTGTGAGATGTGTGTGTTTATTTCCAAAGGTAGGTTTCCCTGTATTTAAAGTCTGTGTAAAGGAAGAATAAATATGTGTCCTGAGTTTGACATACCACATAAAAGTGTGTTGTTGACCATCCTGCCAAATTTGAATGATTAAAATATATCGCAAAATATATGAAATTAGGCTTCAAAGTTGTGTAAAACTCACTCCTACCAAGTGTCACCTGTCAATCAAAGTTACCACTTCTACCTGAAACATGGACGCTAGGTCTGAGAGCTTTCTGCTGCTAACTCAGCTGCTAGCTCAGCGGCTAACTTGGCTGCTAGCTCTACGGCTAACTCAGCAAACTGGCTAACTGTAGGCTGTAGTAGTAGTAGTGTGCGCTGAATGTATTTATATCTCTACAGTGGGGGGTTATGCTAATCACTGCTGCATCCTGCCCACTGAATCCTGAACACAGAAATCTTGAAACACAGTTTGTGAAGCCTAGCTCCTACCTAGATGAACTGCAGAGAGCATCGGTGCATCTTTATAAAGCAGAAGAACTGATTTCTGATGAGCTCTGTGTTACAGTCAGAGTGATTGTGAATGAGTGAGTTTACACCTGTAGACATAAAACATGTTATGATCTGATTTAAACTCAGATCTCTGTATCACTTTTTTGATTAACATTAATTTGTATTTGTTTCTTAATACATACAATAAACACTGTGCTCAACATGTTACTTCTTACTTCCCATACTGATGCACTACATCTCTTTGAAATCATGGTGGTGTATTCAGAGTTTCAACATGCACTAGAAGTGTGAGGAGATGCATCAAATCAAATGTCACACATATGTAACGTGTTTTCTTTAGACACTGAACTGTCCACACACTTAAAAACATGAAGATGATAAAAAAGTGTTATTATTTCTCTTATCTCTTTAAATTTCTAAAAGGCCAGAACACGTGTGTCTTACTATCTCTACAACGATCACATTAGGTCTCTAGAAAACAGGAACACTTGGGTGTCACATCCACCTATACTGTCACTTGGCCTCTCATGCATACTCATAATGATAGTAAAGAGGAAGGAAATGTACTCATTTAAGTTAAGCCTGATTCTGACTTCTGCTCACAGATCACAGACAACGAGCATCTTAACAGACAACGTCCTTCTCTGCTGTAAGTAGAACAGTTTACTGATATGACTATTACATGTTGTTTACATTATTTGATGCATTTTATTGTCTCTGAAGCCTCACAGAGAGATGAGAGGAGCAGCTATGAGTTTAACAGCAGCAGCGAGTGGATTTGTTGTCTTCCTTCTCTCTGTGTCAGGTACTGTATATCTACATTTACATTGTAGGACATTTAGGTTTCATGTATGTGTGATGCAGTATGATGAATAACTTGTACGCTGTAATAATAATATATTAAGATGTTGAACTGTGTCTGCGTCATGAGTGGTGGGGGTGGGGCCTGGCTGATATGGTTTGTCCTCCCTCCCTCCATAGATTGTAAGAATCATATATTTTTATTCATGCATATGAATATATTCATAGTTATATGGTGGTACAGCAATGCACTGAGAATTTTATCTTGTCCTGATATTTTTAATCTGTTAATTTCTGCACTCTGTACTGTAGAGCTGGACGACTGTTTTAGCTGTTACACCTGTGACAGTTTCCCCTTTCTGTGAAAACTTCTTGACATCTATTTTTATTTTAGTTTCTATCAGTAGTTTCCAATACGTCATGTTCTGCATTTCTTTGTGGTTTTCACACTTAGCTGAGCAGCAACTTGACCAAATAACTTACAAAGAACTGACAAGTACAGACTCTCTAATGATTCAGTTTCTTCTTCTCATCCTGTTCAGTAAAACAATTTTAATGTTCACAGCTTCAATATATTCTTGTTCCTTCACTGCACCTTCAGTCTGTCTGATGTTCTGTCTCAGTGCAGAGAGAGTCACTGTAAACCACATATAACCAGTTTGTTTGTATGTTAAAAATATCTTTGGACATTTCTATGCCTGTGCATGGAGGCATAATACAGAAATAACATAATGAAAGTCATACAACAGTTATAAAGTGTGGACAAATTAAATTAACATGAGCAAAAACAATGACACAGAACAAGTCTCAGTGTTAATAAGGTGAAAACAACACTGATGCATCACTGATCTGCTGCTTTAACCGCCCAAAAGTGACATTTTTACTCAATTTATGTTTGTAAAGTAAAAGCTTGCAGAATGAATGGACTAAAGCTGAAACACTCAGCAGTAACAAATGATAAAATATAATAATCAACAGATAAAATACTTTATTCTAGTTAAGTTCTAGTTAGATTGATGCATAATGAGGAGATTTGAATGACAACAAGATCGTATTGGTGCCATGATCCACTTTGTCTTATTCACTGATTCTTAACTTGTTATAAATCTGATTGTGGTTTCTGATGTGCTCTGTGTTACAGTGGTACAGGGTCAGAATGACTGGGGAGTGACTTACACTTCTACTCACATCTGTGCCTTCAAAGGATCAACAGTGGACATACACTGCACCTACAGATACCCATCCAGGATAAATAATGTTGATACTACAATTGATGAAACATTCTGGTTCACTAAATTGAGTAATTATGAACCTGTGGATCTGAGAACAGACTCAGAGTACGCAGGCCGTGTGCAGTATCACTGTGATAAGAACGACTGCACTCTGAGAATCACAGACCTGAGAGAGAGAGACTCAGCTGAGTACAAGTTCAGGTTCATAACAAACCAACCAGAAGGGAAATATACTGCTTCACCTGGAGTCACTTTGACTGTCACAGGTAACATTTCAATGTGAATATTGTATCCAGTTTGAATTGGTAAATATCTTGAAAATATTTCTGTGACTGTTTTTGTACATAAATTACATTTCTGTTCTTTCTTCACATATGCAGATCTCCAGGTGAAAGCAACAACCAATTCTCCTGCAACAGAGCTGAAGTGTCACAGCAGCTGTCGTCTACCTGATAGTTCTTCCTTCATCTGGTACAAGAATGGACAGAAACTTAATGGAGAAACATCTTCTACTTATTCTGCCAAATTCTATCATACAGACAGCTATTCCTGTGCTGTTACAGGATATGAGGATTTCCCCTCTCCTTCAGTTTGTGAGTTTTCTTCACAGTCTTCCACTAACATAACAGCATCTTGTGAAGCCTTTTATCTAAAGTACTGTACAATGTGTTTTCTCATTGAGCTCCACTATTGTCAGTATCAATATAATACAACCTGTTCTGTGTTACTGCACAGAAAAATGTTGATTTAACAGTTTAGCTCATGTGAAACACACACACACACACACACACACACACACACACACACACACGACTAAGTATCTAGGACTAACTGTGCTGTTTTAAATAATTTTATCTTTCAGGTGTCCGTGGTCGATCCTGCAACAGAGTGATTTACACTGACAGAAGCATCTGTGCCTTCAGAGGCTCATCAGTGGACATTTCCTGCACATACAGCAGTTCTGAATCTATCACATCATCATTCTGGTTCAGTCCTGATCGTAGTCATCAGTGGCAGAATCACTCACAGCCTGAGGACCTTAGTAAAGACTCCCAGTATGCAGGTCGTGTTCAGGTCCTTGAAACAGAGAGCGGACGCTCCACTCTGAGAATCTCTGACCTGAGAGAGAGCGATTCAGCCCAGTATCACTTCACATTCAAAACACAAAGCTTTGAATGGAGGAGTAGTTTACCTGGAACAACTCTGACTGTCACAGGTACTGATGAACACAAACACTGACACAGTACATTTAAACAAGCTGATTACAAACTAATGGAGTGATTGGCTGAACTAATGGAGATTAATTTAATTTGCTGTTAAATGATCCACCAGTTTAGTTGGTCACTCATATGATTTGTCTCACTTTGTTTTCGTTATATGTGATGTACAAATGACGGGTCTCTTTTTTTCCTCACAGAGCCAAATCTACAAGTGCAGGTGATCATTTCAACAGGCTATCAGTATTATACCCAGGCAGAGCTGAAGTGTCACAGCAGTTGTCGTCTACCTGATCGTTCTTCCTTCATCTGGTACAAGAATGGACAGAAAATTCAGGATCAAACATCTTCTACTTATGAAGGGTTCTTTGATCCTGCAGACAGCTCTTCCTGTGCTGTACAAGGATTTGAGCATCATCCTGCTCCTCCAGTGTGTGAGTTTACATCACAGTCTCCTACTAACATAACCTTTAACCTATTGTACTATATATTGGATGTACATGTGATTAAGAAATTGCATAGAAGTGAATCAAAATTCCACTAAATGCAAAGTAAGAGCTTACTGTATATTAAAAAAGTTAGTCCATTCAAAATACAAAAAACATACTTTCTGACTTTTCTAACAATGCAAATAATTATAGTATAGATTTCAATATAATGAAATTGAGTGGAATACTGTTTATGCTGCTTCAATCATGTCAAGCTTATGTTTGAAAAACTATTGATCTATGTGTCTTACAGGGAAATGATTTTGGATAATCTACAGAGTGATATAATGTATTATCTTGTGCTTTTAGTGCTTGTTTGTTGAAGATCCTTCAAAGCCCTCTATACACATCGGGCGTGATTTACTAAAGGTCTGCGTGTGTAAAAACGTGTGCAAACTTGACATCACCCGCAAGAAATGTGCAAGCTGATCTACTAACGCAGCGCACTGAGGTTTGAGTCTTGCAACTGTGCAAGATAATACGCTCTGTCCATTTAGTACGTTTACCGTAATGAATGTAATATTAGTAGTTTACCGTAATGAATGTAATATCAGTAGTTTACCGTAATGTATGTAATATTAATAGTTTACCGTAATGAATGTAATATCAGTATGTTTACCGTAATTAATGTAATATGGGGCGTTTCAACCCCAGTGTGCAAAATACAGGGAGGAAAAAATGCAAATATGTTATTTAGCACACGCATTGTGATTTACCAAACCTGAAGGTATTATTTCTGACGCTAACTGCGTCTATTAATAATAAGTTTGAAGGGCAGGTATTAACCGGCTGTTACTATGGAGACGAGGAGAAGGAGGCACAATGACAGAATACGCACAGGAGATTTTCCACCTGTGTTAATATTTTGGAGTGGAATATTTTTGGTTTTACTAACAGCATTGACTTTGTCACTAATAATCTCCCATATGTGGGTTTTTCTGGTAATATTAGTTTTAGTTATAACTCAATATATTAGTTAACCTCTTCCACTAGAACCTGATCACATTTCATTTTGCGCTTGCAGCTTTCTGCTCGTCCAAACTCTCCATTCAGACACAAAACCGTCATTTAAATCCTGCTGTCTGCACCTGTTACACCTGTTTTCATTTACACAGTTATTCTTAGTAGATCACACGCAAACGAAACTCACAATCTATTGCACCGTGTACGCATTTTAGTACCCTTTATTTGGGATCTTAGTAAATCAGGCCCATAATGTTTTGTTTTACATCTTCGCATTATTACTTAGAAGAAGTAGTAGTAGTATAACTGTGCTGTTTCAATTAATTTTATCTTTCAGGTGTCCGTGGTCAATCCTGCAACAAAGTGATTTACACTGACAGAAGCATCTGTGCCTCCAGAGGCTCATCAGTGGACATTTCCTGCACATACAGCAGTTCTGGATCTATCACATCATCATTCTGGTTCAGTCCTGATCGTAGTCGTCAGTGGCAGAATCGCTCACAGCCTGAGGACCTTAGTAAAGACTCCCAGTATGCAGGTCGTGTTCAGCTCCTTCAAACAGAGAGCGGACGCTCCACTCTGAGAATCTCTGACCTGAGAGAGAGCGATTCAGCCCAGTATCACTTCACATTCAAAACAAGAAGCTTTGAATGGAGGAGTAGTTTACCTGGAACAACTCTGACTGTCACAGGTACTGATGAACACAAACAGACATAAACACACAAACATTAGTACTTTTAAAAACACTGAAGTTTTTACTAATGATCAGTCGTCACAATCATCACATTACAAACATACATTTTGAATATAGCTGCTGTCCTCCAATACTTCTAGGAATTGTAACTGATGTCTTGATGTGCATGTTCATCTGTGATTATTTATAAGTAGTGATGATAATATTGTCCTTCCTCACATATGCAGCTCTCCAGGTGCAGGTGATCACAATAACAGGCCATCAGTCTCATATGGAGGCAGAGCTGAAATGTCTCAGCAGCTGCAGTCCAGCAGGTCGTATTTCTTACGTCTGGTTCAAGAACGGACAGAAAATGATGAAGGAGGAAACTTCTGTTTATTCAGGGCAGTTTAATCCTGGTGACAACATCTCCTGTGCTTTGAAAGGACATGAGGATTACCGCTCTCCTTCAGTGTGTGAGTTTAGTTCACTGTGTCAGTCTGTGTCTGTGTTTCTCCCCAAATTAAACATATACCTGTCATACTCAGAATCATTTCAATTTGGTTCTTTATGTAGATTCATGATAATTATTTTAAAAACATAATAGGAAAGTGATCTGCCTACTGTGTAAAATGATTAAAGATTTGTCATTGGTGGTTAGTTTCCACAAGCAGGATCGTTGTGTAAGTCCATTGTGACAACTACTCCCGATGATCAATGAGAAACTACTAGAAACAATAGATCTGAATTAAAATATATGCGAACATATTCTAATCTTAAATGCATGTTTAATCTCTTCCAGATGGTCCAAAGCTTCCCTCTGTGTCAGTGAGTCCCTCTGGTGAAATCAATGAGGGCAGTTCAGTGACTCTGACCTGTAGCAGTGATGCTAACCCAGCAGCTAAATACACCTGGTACAAGAAGAATGTAAATCCAGACCTTCATCCTCTCAGTAAAGAACCACAGCTTGTCTTCAGCTCCATCCAGTCCTCTGACTCTGGAGACTATTACTGTACAGCTGACAACAAGCTGGGGAAGAGGACATCTGAATACATCTTTATTGATGTGAAATGTGAGTGAAACTGATTTTGAAAGCAACAGATTGGATAAAGTTGTCAGATTTATTGCAGCTGGATCACAGTCTGCTGTTATTTTATGAGAAGCTCTAGTAGATTTTTAAGAGGCAGTTTAAATCACTCTTGTCATATTTGTCATCATTCCTCTAAGGTTTCAGATGTATTAATTATTTGTATGGAATATTCTCCACTGTAGTAACACATCCTCAATTTATTGATAATCTATGCAAATACATTTTTCCAGATGCTCCAAAGCTTCTCTTTGTGTCAGTGAGTCCCTCTGCTGAGATAGTGGAGGGCAGTTCAGTGAATCTGACCTGTAGCAGTGATGCTAACCCAGCAGCTAATTACACCTGGTACAAGGAGAATGAAGACTCACCAAAAGCATCAGGACAGATCTTCACCATCACTGATATCAGACCTGAACACAGTGGGAATTACTACTGTGAAGCCCAGAACAGAAGAGGACGTCATAACTCCACCTTACATCTGATGGTTGTGAAAGGTAAGTTATACACACACACACACACACACACACACACACACACACACGTGTATACAACACAAGAGGTTTATCTGCTTTCTGTTGGTCTCATTTTTTAGGGAAATCAGTATTTATAAAGATCATCATCAGATTGATTCTGGCGGTCCTGATGCCGATTCCTCTGCTTCTCTTGATTCTGTGGACGAGGTAAAACAATTAAGAAAACATCCCTCCATTTATTTTCTTCAAATATTTTAGTTTTTACATCATGATTTTCTACTAGTTAATCCTTTTTCTTTTTCTTTTATTGTTTCAATCCAGGAAGAAGAAAACTCTGAGCTCCACCACTGACCTGAACGAACCTGTAGGGACTATAGAGGTGAGAGAGAGAAACCTTACTGACAGAACTTATCCTAAAATACAGTTATCATCACTTGGCTCATGAATGTAAGCAAACACATTTATATTGTCAACATGAAGCTGTAAAGTTAATTTATATTTAAAATATGACTTGTACAGTAAAATCCTGTAATGTATTTCACCTGAATAAACATGATTTAATACATTTCTAATAAAATCTGATTACATGCAATTTTCATGAAGGAGGTTCATTAATTCTCATTTTCACATTTCTCCCCATCAGTTGGACTCTCGTCTTGACTATGACAACGTCCCAGACTTGCAGGTCGTCACTGCAGCACAGACAGAAGACACAGAGGAGCAGGAAGACCTGGAGTAAAATCCAGTCAGGTTGGAGCCTCATGAAAAGAAAAACAGGCTGATATCAGATTAATTCATATTACAGATATTTCGGATTAGAGCTGCAATGCAAACTGTTATTTAAAATGTGTACATACTGTAGTTAATCACTTTTGAACTTTTGAGGAATCCTGATTGGCTTCTTGTGCAGTTTACTGTATATTTTCTCACATCAAACATAATCTCAGTTCTATCACACTTTGCTGAATGTCACATTATCTAGGTATTGCAGTGGCTGATATACAATAAACAGCCAGCTTCCACAACATCTCTGTAGTTGGAAACATGATTTCAGTTCCCTCTCACTGCTGCAGAGGGCGAAGTTTTAGCTTTAAATAGTTTTTATGTTCATTTTTCAGGATCTGAATGTATTAAACAGCTAAGAAGACAATAAAATTTAATTTCTTTCTTTAAATGTGTTCGTAACTTACTTTATTATGATTTTGGGATGTTGCTAAAATGAAGATACACAGACACAGTTTGTATTGAGGGCCTTAATGTAATTTGAGTTGTTTACACTCCTGTTAATTGCATTTAAACTCTTTGGGGTCACTCAGTGAAGCAGAATATGTGGCAGTTTACTGAGTATGAAGCCTTTTCAGTATCAGTCCATATTTGTTAGTGACAGCTGTAGATCACTGACTGAATCATTTTCATACTTAGACACCTCGACCGTGAGAGTTTGTTCAACTACTGTACAACAAGGTCACCAATGTGAATAACCAATGAATGACAAAAAACATACTTTCTCTCTGACTTCCGGTAGTGGCTAATCCTGCAGATAGTTTTGCATTAATATTGTTGTCAAATGGTGACATTTTGGTGGGTTTCTTTCTATTTTTATATAAAAAAATTAAAAACAAAAAAAAGCTGTGAGTGAATCCTGGGTGACTTTAATACAGCAAACTTATCCAGTGAACTCCCTAAATATAGGACAGCATGTCACCTGCGCTACCAGAGCGGAGAGTGTCCTTGATCATTACTACACTACTGTGAAAGGTATGGAGTTTATTTTAGAGGGGTTTCCTTTGTTATTTCAGGGTACAATGAGTTAGAATAATAACATAATTCATATTTTACATATATCATAATACATCCATAGCTGCTAGGGGCAGTTGCCTAAACTTTTCCTTATGGTAAATACGAAAATTGTCAGAAAAATAGAAGAAACAAAACACTTTAAAATTACATTTACACAAACACGTTTTAGTTTAAACTTAAAGTAAAGAAGGCGAATGTAAATATTAGACAATGACACTGTTCTCTTCTTTCTCATTAAAGTCAGAGAAGGTCCAGACAATGTTTTACTCTGAAGTAAAGGTATACAGTTTTTTAAGTGCTTTGGGGGGCTTCTGTAAGTTATTTCAGGGTACAATGAGTAATAGTAACATAATATTTTTCATAGCATCTAATTTTATTTTAACCTTTGTTATGCTGATTAAGTTATTAGTTCAGGTAATAAAAGTAAGTGACAGATTGTTGACTGATTCCAGGTTGATTGTGTCGATTTGATAGTAATGCCCCAAGGCTCCAGTAGGGGGAGTCGCGCTTCTCTACTTCACTTAATATACACAAGTGAAGACGATACTTTATTTTCATCCCTCCTCGCTATTCTGCCTATTTTACAATAATTACCATACAGAAATCATTATAGACATAGCGAGGTGTTGTAGATAATTGTTTTTCTGTCATTGGTTGTCATTATGAGAGAAAGACGGTGAGTTTTATACGTTTATGTTGCTAAAGAGTTTCAAGCTAACTTCATCACTGTGTACTTGACCTACTGTTATCTTCCCGCTGGAGCATCAGACTGTTGTTACGCCTGTGTTTGTATTTGAGACTGTCACTGAGATGTTGTACTGTATGCCATTTAAGACTTAATACACACGAGTGAAGACAAGAGCAGTGTGCTGTGTTTTCATTCCTCTTTTATAACTATTCTGCCTATTTTAAGGACGCAGCACTTCCACGTTTGACAGTTTCTTTGTTTATAAGTATGGTATTGGAAACCTTCGTGGTTGCTAGGCTATACCTTTAAAATGAGCTGATCCCAGACACCCATCATTACAGTCTAAAGTCACTCATAGTATCTTAGATATAATAGGCTATAGTGTTGGGGTGCAACACCTGCTGAAATATCCATCCATCCATCCATCTTCTTCCGCTTTATCCGGGGTCGGGTCGCGGGGGCAGCAGCCTAAGCAGGGAAGCCCAGACTTCCCTCTCCCCAGCCACTTGTCCCATATTTACACGACAGTGTGCAATGAGCGTCTCCTTTTCTTTTCCTCTGGTCAGCTAGTGGATGCTTGCTGTTACTTCCTGTCGGCGCGGAGGAGCCAGATCGATGCGGTGATTGTTAACATGCCGTATGCTGAACTTCTCTTCCTTTGCGTCCTCTTCGCACCCGTACCGTGACGTCTCTTCCTCGTGCTTCCCTTCTGCTGCTCTTCCTCTTTAGCTGTTGAAACCCCCGCCTTGCCACCCCAACCACATGGCTACTACCCTGTCTCCTGTGTAGGCGATTAAGAAAACAGTGTCACCACTTATCCCACCACCAGAATTATTGTTACCCCGTGACACTGGCATACTGCCCCTCACATACCTAACAGATTATTGCAAATTTGGGATAAATCTGAGGTTATGGATTAGAGTCATCTGGGTTACATGGTGTGACCAAAATGCCATTGCCATAAGGATTAGCTCATGCATCAAAACCAAAAAGATGGATATTGCATATATTGTCATTGCCCCTGATAATCAGATATTTAGCATTTTTCTTCTGTGTAGAATGTATTTAGTTAAGTGTGTGTTACGTGCCTACATTACCCACAAAGCAACTACATCATCAACACTTCAGTTGGATATTTTGGTCTGTTATGTTAGTAGCAGCTAATGAAATGGACTCTAGCAGAGAAGAGGAGTGGGCTACAGAGGTCTGGTAATTAACCTCTTCCTAACTCTTCACTCTCAAATTTTCTTTTGTTTTTTTAATTTAAAAAAAGAGAAAAAATTAAATGAAAAATAGAACCACACCCATATCTCACAGTATGATAGCAAAATGAATCCAAAACTACTTGCAGGGCTGAACACTGCAGGAACTAAGTGAAAAAATATGTTTGTTGTTTGTTGTTATTCAGGTGAACTGAGACTTTAAAGCAGACAGTGGAGGGAGACCTCAGCGATGAAGCTTGAAGCTGCAACACCAAAACTTCACCACTAGATGGCAGTGAAACATCAGAGATACTGAATCACAACCCTGAGACAACATTTTACCATCCATCACTGATTGTTTACACACATTTAAATTTACTTTTAGTACTTTTCACTTTATATGATTGAGTGGCATTTCATGGCAGTAACATTAAATTCATTAATCATTACAGTTAGAGGTTCAGTTTCAGAATCATTGATTGTTCACATTGGTGACCTTGTTGTACAGTAGTTGAACAAACTCTCACAGTCGAGGTGTCTATGTATGAAAATGATTCAGTCAGTGATCTACAGCTGTCACTAACAAATATGGACTGTTATACTGAAAATGCTTCATACTCAGTAAACTGCCACATATTCTGCTTCACTGTGTGGAAAGTTTAAATGCACTTACAGGAAAATAAACAACTCAAATTACATTTAATGCCTTCTTCAATACAAACTGTATCTGTGCATCTTCATTTTAGCAACATCCCAAAATCATAATAAAGTATGTTACTGTGACAAGTATCCTCCTAAACTCGAGGGAAAGTAAGAAATAAATCAGCACAAAACAACAGATTTAAAGAAAAGATTAAACTTTTATCTGTCTTCATATCTGGTAAATACATTCAGATCCTGAAAAATAAACATAAAAACTATTTAAAGCTAAAATTTTCTGCACACTGTCACGCTCTGCAGCAGTGAGAGGGAACTGAAATCATGTTTCCAACTACAGAGATGTTGTGGAAGCACACACACCACCTGATATTCAACTGATCTAAACAATCAATCATGTTTGACACGTCGACATGATTCAGTTCAAGCTGCCATCAGCACATTCTTCTCAAAGCTTCTGCTACATGCTGTTACTGACTGTCTGTGCTGCTCACTTCTACCTGCTGCTGCTGCTGCTGAAAACTGAACATGAAAACGTCCACATGGTCCTCTACAGCCTCTCTCTCTCTCTCCACTCTCATATTTCACTGTTGTACTACTTTCTGTTTCCATCAGGTGAGTCCAGCCTCTGGTTCAACTGCATCACAACAAAATCACATGACATTTAGATGAGGTACATCTCATAACTGTAACTATGAATCTGATGTTGGCCTGTTTTTCCTTTCATGAGGCTCCAACTTGACTGCACTTTTAAATAGATCCCATTCATTTTCTAGCAGGAGATCTGGTGGTGCATGATGGTTATGGCACAGTAAACTGCCATATCTGAATTTGCATAATCATGACTTAACATTGACTTAGGCATGAGGTCCATCCAGTGCAATGCTGCCAGCTCACGGGGGTCAGATGAAACTGCCAAACTAGGCAGATCTAGTCAAATATGAATCATATTTTAGGAGACAAAAAAATTGACATTACATGGTCACATCTACCTTGCCAGGTAGCTGGAATCGCAGGATCATGATGTCATGAGATCATGCAAGAAACCATCTTGTCAGGCTTCAAGTTATGTGCTGATATCATTGGTCATATTCAGCATCCTATGGGGATTGTCATGCAATCTCACAAATCCAGCTGCCTAATAAGGTCAGGCGTTGATGGACAGTGATAGACAGATGGTTCATCCAATCACCTGTATTTTTGAAAGCCTGCCTGACTTTTTCCAAACTGTTTCCAAGGAAAACTTCTCAGTTCAGTGTCTTACCAAAAGTCATTGTGTCCTTATCGTGCATTTTCTGCCTTTATCTGTGTATTTTTCATCCCAGATGCAACAAATTTTATGATGAATTTTATTGTGACTGAGTTATTCAGGGGAACCTTGGAGATTTGAGTATCCCAGAATATGTAAATATACAAATAAGTTAAATTAGGTTAGGTAAAATACACTTTTGACAAATGTTACAAAAGTGTTTTTCATTAAATATTTTGTATTTTTCCCTTTCGAATACATAAATCATGGAGGATAGCATGCAGATACAAAATATTTACAATCTATTGAGTTTTCCTACCTGTATTAAAGGGACAGTTCACCCAAATCGCAAAAAAAGAAAAAAGCTTACTTTTACAATGTGGTATTTGGCTCTAAAAATTTACATTAAAAACCATAACAATCTGCATGGCTGCATATCAGTAAAAGTTCTTTCATTGAGAAAGGTGAAGAAAGGTCAAGAAACAAAGCAAGTCTTTACATACCTTATGAACTGCTTTTGTATGTTTTGATTGTTATTCAGCGCTCCTTAAACAATGTTCCAAAAAATTCATGTATAAATAACAGACAGCTAAATCATGTAGTGTTCACACGGTTTTTGTTGACTGTGCTATATAGTTCAAATAATTCATCCCCAGCTTCTTGTTGTGTTGTTCTATAAAAGGAAAAATAAAGCATTATCAATGACAGTTAATCAATCTCTCTCTCTATATATATAAATATATATATATATATATATATATATATTTAAATCACATAGCAGTAAAAATGTTCATGAGAGAGGAACTGCTTACCCCGATGCACTACTGGCATTGTCAAATTTGACAGAAGAGTACTCAACGGCATCCTCCTCTTCTTCCCTTGTTGTTCTGAGGGATTTAGCTGCTGTGATGTTGGAGTAGAGACTGTCTGGCTGGTTCTGAGAAAAGCAGACGCTGGCATAGTGAAGGTCATCCTGCTCTCCTGCCGCTTCTCTTTGTGTTGCAGCTGATGAGCTGTCATTAACTGGACACATTCCTAGCTGATGGGAAAACAACACATACAAGAGGTTGATCTTCAATTTTAGGGACTTTACACATTACTTCACCAGTCAGTTATCTGACTCTGTAAATTGCTTCAATGCAGTCACCTATCCTTGGGTCAGACAGCCATATTCTCCACTGCTTCACCATTATTAGAACAGACATGTGTTCCCCCAAACACCACAGACAGCTACTCCACATGTCAAGGAGAGAAGGCAGTGTCTCTCTCTGCCCTCACCGTGACCTCAGGTCCCATGTTTGACCTAATATATCCCAACATGTGGCATCTAAGAATGGAAAATCCCCTAACATGGAGCAGATTGTGGTGGGAATGTGAACTGACCATGATCTGGCCACAATCATCCATTGTTCACAGCTAGCTGGAAAATGAATTGCAGTCCAACCTCGACTATTACAACAAACTCTGTTGCATTTTTTTTAAATATTTGGCAGTGAAGGGAGCTTCTTGAGGACCTTCTGAAAATTACATGTGGTGACCTGCTTGCAAGTGTGAGAATAAAGCTCAGAAAGACCTCTTCTCTTTTCTGAGTCTTCATTACAGAAATTGCCAGCACAACACATCTGACAAATGAGTGGAATGAATGTCCTCATCTAGCATTTTGATTCTCTCTCATTTTTCTGAGTGAAAAGAAACTGAACAAAAGGGAGTATACACCTAGTTAACCAATTCATCCATTGATTATAGGAGCAAACTAAACAAAAAGCACAGATTTTCATCTTGTGAAAATTTTACCAAATGTCTATCACCTTAAGTGAGATGCTTATTTGACTTAATGGTCATTTTACTAGGCCATACTTTGTGGTTCTATCAGTTAGTCTAGTATAAATTTGGATGAAGAAAGGTGACTAAAATGTGACAAAAAGTACTCTTCAAAGTTCTCTTTTACACCAGAAAACTTGAACTCACCTGTGGTCTGTTGTCCGTACTTCCTCCAGGCTCAGACTGTTGTGTCCTTTTTCTTCTGAATGGGAAAGTTACCAATGAGATGAATTGACTTATAAAATAAAAACACAAATTACAAAATTTCAGATGTATCAGTGAACACAATTCTAGCGACAGTATTTCTCACCTAATCCAGAGGAAGGCTGCGACGATGATGATAGCCAGGAGGAGAACAGCAATTGTTCCAATAGCTGCTGATATATTTGCACCTTAAGGAAATTTAAGTAATTCCACTTTAATATATTGCTGTAAAATTTACCACAGAACATCTGGCTTTGATGGCTATAGCATATGATTCACGTCATTTTGATACTCAAGAAACCTTTCAGTGACCCATTATAGTGCTCTGTCTGGATGCATCTGCATTTGCTATGTTTATCCAATCACTTATTGGGTTTTTTGTCGCCCATCTATATCAGCACTGAAGCTATTAAGTTGGTGTTGCTGTATGATAAGGAACAGTTTTCCTTTGGTTAAGGTTGGGACACAGGTGCTTGTCTATCTACTGTGAATGCATGTAACTTACCTCCCACCAAAGTCAGATATATGGTGGAGTTATGACGTCCTCTTCTGTTCTGGACTTCACAGTAATAATTCCCACTGTGCTCAGATCTAAAGTGAATGATGGTGAAGATCTGTCCTGATGCTATTGGTGAGTCTTCATTCTCCTTGTACCAGGTGTAATTAGCTGCTGGGTTAGCATCACTGCTACAGGTCAGATTCACTGAACTGCCCTCCACTATCACAGCAGAGGGACTCACTGACACAGAGGGAAGCCTTGGAGCATCTGGTGATCAATATGTATAAAAACACAACTCATAAATATCTGTCTGCAGATCTAATGGGTAAACATAGGCAAACAAGGCAGTTTTTGAGAGCAGTGCAAGCAGGAAGAGCAGATATGATGGTAACATTAAAATCTGTATAAAGTAAGAATAAATATGTGTTCTGAGTTTGACATACTACAGAAAGGTGTGTTGTTAACCACCCTGCCAAATTTGAATGATTAAAAAAAATCGCCAAATATATGAAATTAGGCTTCAAAGTTCTGTAAAAATCTGCCTTTTTCTCTGCTCCCCTGTGGGAGTGCCCGCCGAGTTCACGGAAACCCCGCCCCCTACCAAGTGTCACCTGTCAATCAAAGTCCCCACCTCCACCAGAAACATGGACGATAAGTCTGAGAGCTTTCAGCTGCTAACTCAGCTGCTAACTCGGCTGCTAGCTCGGCGGCTAACTCACCTAACTGGCTAACTTTAGACTGTAGTAGTAGTAGTGTGTGCTGAATGTATTTATACCTCTACAGCAGCAGGGGCGGGTTTATGCTAATCACCGCTGCAGTGCTTTTTCAGACCCACTAAATCCTGAACACAGAAATCTTGAAACACAGTTTGTGAAGCCTAGCTCCACAATTCAAATCTAAATGGTTGAAATGCTTTTTACACCTTTTTTAGAAATACATTTATGACCTATTTAATGTGTTTAGAAGAAAATGTCTGAATTCACTTTACACGGTCTTTAATGTATTGAGGCCCTGCAAAGCAGAACATTTCTATCTGTTTACAGTAGATCATTTTATACAACAAAAATACCTTTTATACAGTTTTGGCATAAATTTAAGTTGAATTATTCCTATTTTGAAGCTCAGCACACCAAGACATCATATCAGTTTAAGAAAAAACAGACATCAGAAAACAGAACAGTCAAACCCAAAACATCCACCACTTCACATTATTCTGATGAGTCAATGTAATGTGTCAAAAAACACCCTGGGCACTTTGACATTAAAGTCACAGAGAGCAAGGTAAAAGTTAAGAGAGATGCAGAAAGAAAAAAAGTGGCTTGGTTCACCCTCAAACATCTCAGTCATCATGTCTTATTTACAAAGTTGGTTTGTGTCATTGATTAGAAGATTCAAAAGCAAAATCCATTTTAAAATCCTCTCTCTCTCTCTCTCGTGTACCAGCTGCCAAATATCACACAAGTATCTACTTTCCATAAATGTCCTGTTGTTCCTGACTGAGGCTGTAAGAAGCATTACTGTAAAAGACACCAGTCACCAATATCTGAATGACATAAAGCTTAACAGCTAGATGAAACCAGCAATGTTACATCTGAAAAATGCTTTACTGCACGTCTGTGACAACACACTCCTTGTTCCCATTAGACCATAAAGCTGCTGCAACTAACTGAGATTGAGCTACACTAACAGTGCTATTGTCAGTTGGTAGGTTTAACCACAGGTCCAGCTGGGAGCAAAGAAAAACACAGCCTGCAGTGGCAGCTGGCAGGAAACTCTGACTGTGGTTTCTGTAGCAGATGTTTTATGAACCCAAATTCAAATTGTAAGCTCACCGTCACTATAGTTCAATATATTGTGTTTTGTTTTGTACTTACACTGGACATCCAAGACAAGAGACGAAGAGTTGATCTGTCCATACTGATTTTCAGACTTGCAGTGGTAGGACCCGCTGTCCTCAGAGCTGATGGAGATGAACTTATAAATGTATTCTGGTCCTTGAAGCAGTGTTTGGTTCTCCTTGTACCAGGTGTATTTAGCTGCTGGGTTAGCATCACTGCTACAGGTCAGATTCACTGAACTGCCCTCCACTATCTCAGCAGAGGGACTCACTGACACAGAGGGAAGCTTTGGAGCATCTGGAAGAAATTTATTAACATAGATAATCAATATATTGAGGATGTGTTACTACAGTGGAGAATATTCTATTTAAATAATTAGTAATTTAAGTGTGTAATAACTGAAACTTTGGAGGAATGATGAATTTGATGGTATGAGTATACTGAAACGCAGCGTAAATATGACAGCACTGATTAAAACAGCCTCTGTAGCATATACTGGAGCTGCTCAGTGAACTAGCAGCAGACTTTGTTATCCTGATGCAATAAATCGAACAGTTTCTGTGGCATTTAAAAAGCAGTTTCACTCACATCTCACATCAATAAAGATGTATTCAGATGTCCTCTTCCCCAGCTCGTTCTCAGCTGTACAGTAATACTCTCCAGAGTCAGAGGACTGGATGTTGTTGAAAATCAGCTGTGGTTCATTATTGAGCAGCATTTGGTTCTTCTTGTACCAGGTGTACTTAGCTGCTGGGTTAGCATCACTGCTGCAGTTCAGAGACACTGAGCTTCCCTCCATGATGTTACCAGAGAAACTCTTCAATGCAAAAGGAACTTTCGGAGCATCTGAAGAGATTGTACAAACAAGCATTAACAAGAGAGTGTGCTATTATAGAATGTAAGCTTTTCGATTTGCTTATGAAATTGATTAATACAGTAAAGAAAATGAAAAGAGAGCAGTTGTTCCAAGTAATTGTATCTGCTGAGTGCTGATTCCAGTGTGTTCAGGCCAACTATGACTAAATAAAGGGTTTTATATACATTTACATATACATTTCAATCTTCAGAATTGTATGGCGGCCTGGCAAACACAGATCTAGCTGAGGGGGGAATTAGCAGCAGATTGGCCCCTGCAGCTTTGATGGATGCTGGACATTCAGGTAATTATTCTGCTATATGTCTGCTGCTGTGCCAAACTGTTTAGCAGAGCTGTTAGTTTTGACAGAGGTAATGTGACTAGATCTAAAGATAATATTTGATTACCATATAAGCTGTAATTGGTTTTATACTTTATCCGAACCTTTTGTTTTTAATGCACTGGATTTATGTGTATCAAATACTTACAAATGTCAAGGAAATGACAAGGCCCCTGAGAGCATGGGACCCATCATGGTTTGTCATTTGGGGCAAAGTTTCCACCAGATGACATTTTGTTAGTGAAGCAGTGGAGTACACTTACACACTTGTAGAGAGCGATATCCGTTAATGGCACAGGAATAGCTATGTGTAGGATCAACAACTCCTCTATAAGAAGGAGATGTTTCTTCCTCAATTGTCTCCTCATTTCTGTACCAGGCATAGGAAGAACGACGAGGAGGAAGACAGCTGCTAAAACAAATCAGCTTTGGACCGCTGGAAGATCGAAACACCTGCATCTTTACATCTGGATCTGTGAACAAGAAACAGAAATGTCAGAAAATGAACTGTTACTAACTTAGAGTTAGCAGTACAACTCTGTCCCCTTCTGACCAGAGGAGATGAGTTTAACATCAAAAACTGGGGAGACTGAATATCACTCTCAACATCCTCAACCTTATCCATAATATATTCAATATGTTTTTGCTCCTCCAAGTTAAACTTAACCTCAACTGTGTGCTTTTCATTTGATTGATCATTTATTGACTGAGAAATATTTAAATTAAATCTTTTGGACTGGCAAAGTTTTACTTTATGAAAATGAAATTCTCCATAAGCAAGAACACAATCACATGATGACTGCAAATATTTCAACATGTTAAATTCTGATACACTGACTTCATCATCAGTTTGTGTTCATCAGTACCTGTGACAGTCAGAGTTGTTCCAGGTAAACTACTCCTCCATTCAAAGCTTCTTGTGTTGAATGTGAAGTGATACTGGGCTGAATCGCTCTCTCTCAGGTCAGAGATTCTCAGAGTGGAGCGTCCTCTCTCTGTTTTAAGGAGCTGAACACGACCTGCATACTGGGAGTCTTTACTAAGGTCCTCAGGCTGTGAGGGATTCTGCCACTGATGACTACGATCAGGACTGAACCAGAATGATGATGTGATAGATTCATAACTGCTGTATGTGGAGGAAATGTCCACGGATGAGCCTGTGAAGGCACAGATGCTTCTGTCAGTGTAAATCACTCTGTTGCAGGATTGACCACGGGCACCTGAAAAATGAATTGTTTTGATTATCACTATGAAAACGATGGACTTTATTGCAGTAATTCAGTGTCAATTGTATGGTTGTGGATGGGGCTGGTCCTATTTAACATATATGAAGTAATTGTACAGTTCCTAAACTAAAACTCTCCACTAGATGGTGTAATGTTAGTGGAAATGGAGAGTACTCACACGCTGACGGAGCAGGGTGATGCTCATATAAAAGTAGTCCAAAAAAGAAGATCTATATTTCTGAATTGTCTGTCCATTCATGTACCAGATGTAGGGGTAGTGATCTGGTGGATGACACATACTGTGACAGCTCAGCTCTGCCCAGACACAAGGATGTACTCTGCAGGGTTTTTGCTTATTCACCTTCACCTGGAAATCTGGATTTGTGAAGAGAACAGAAATACAATTTTAGACTAAACTGTCAACATACACTCTATAACAAACACATATAGATTCACGGTGGTGTTTCCTAAATGTTAAACATATGTAGTTATGCAAAACAACAGTCCTGTAAACACATGTAGACAAACAAACAGGTACAAAGGAGATAAAATAGTGGTTAAAAATAAATAAATTGAATCCTGCACACTGTGAAGACTTATGGTTAGATTTATCAAATTTCACATAGCAAATGAAAACAGGCCTACATGTATATATTTAACCCATATCATGACTGGCTGTAGTATAGTGTGATTATATAAATGTGGGAAACATTTAAAGAGTAACTATGTGTGAGTGATGATTAAAAATTGAACTGTAAAAGGACATTAAACATCATAGCTGTAGTAAATGCTCCTTATAACATAACTGTCAACCAATCAGACTGAAAATTTCAACCCGTTTTATAATGGAAGTTAACTCCAAATGTTAAAAGAAAATCCTGCATATTATCAGCTCTTTGTCATATATTTCTGCTTCCAACAGAAATGTTACCTGTGACAGTCAAAGTGACTCCAAGTGAACCAGTAAAGTGTCCTCCTGGTTGGTTTGTTGTGAACCTGAACTTGTACTCAGCTGAGTCTCTCTCTCTCAGGTCTGTGATTCTCAGAGTGCAGTCGTTCTTATCACAGTGATACTGCACACGACCTGCGTACTCTGAGTCTGTATTCAGATCCACAGGTTCATTATTACTCAATGTAGTAAACCACAGTGTTTCATCAACTGCAGTATCAACATTATTTATCATGGATGGGTATCTGTAGGTGCAGTTTATGTCCACTGTTGATCCTTTTAAGGCACAGATGTGAGTAGAAGTGTAAGTCACTCCCCAATCATCCTGACCCTTTACCACTGTAACACAGAGCACATCAGAAACCACAATCAGGTTTATATAACAACATCAGGGGAAAGGCTTAAATGTTGAGTGGAGAAATAGTGTGTATGTATGGGTATCACTTTTTTGTACAAAACCTGTTAAGCTCTTATCTGGCCTCTAAGTCAAGAAGACATAGAGTATTACCAGCATATCTGTTGGGAGACAGTCACCTGCTAATATAACATGTGCTTTGTCTGTTTCCTGTTTGTGGTCAGGTCAGGAGTCTCTCTCTCTCTCTCTCTCTCTCTCTCTCTCTCTCTCTCTCTCTCTCTCTCTCTCTCTCTCTCTCTCTCTCGGCATGACAGCCAGTTATTAAAAGGCTTGACTGGCAGGATGTCCCACTTATTTATCCTCTATGTGGTCGTCATCCCTGAGCGTCCCCGGAGTCTAAGTCTAAATTACAGCCATTGGAGTTGGAGTGAGAGTTGTAGCCCTCTTCTTCGGCTGAGGGATGCCGTCTCTATTTGATGTAAATGGACTTCTTCACTCCTCTGTCAAACTATCTGTTATACCTATACTACCTGTAGCCTATAGGTAAACTGCTGTGTCTTGACCTGAGGATTTGGTCCTCCTTTGCTGAGCCATGCGTTTGTTGATTGATTGTTTAGTTTCTCCGATATATAAGTCTGTATATTCCTCACTGCATTTGGCTGCATACAATAGACTGCTTCTCCTGTGTTTGGGTGTGCGGCCTTTCGTGTGGACCAGTTTCTGTGTCGGTGTGTTGCTGGGTTGGAAAACAGAGGGATGTAGTGTTTGTTGAAAATCTTCTTGAGTTTCTCAGATGCTCCAGACACGTACAGTATAGAACAACAATGTTTTTTCATGTATTCTTCTTTTCTTCATCACCTCCAGTTATGGTATTTTCCAGGATCTTGTGGCTGTTTTGACAAAGGTCCAGTTGGGGTATGAGTGAAGTGCATCTTTCGGGTGTTTGTGCTCCTTTTTTTTGGGCCTGGGCACTCATCGGTACATTATCAGCTCGGTGGTGCAGGGCTCTGATGACTCCAAGCTTATACTCCAGTAAGAGGGATTCCTGCATGTGGAGGTTCTTGCCCTCTTCAGCGTGTATGGCATAGTCCAAGAAGGTTAGCCTGTTGTTCCTTTCGTGTGAACTTGATGTTATTGTCCACGGGGCTTTTTGCATAATGTTTGATCTGGCATCACCGTTAATCTAGCTGTGTTTGTCATCCATGTTTTCCCGGTAACCAACTAAACAGAATGGAGATCTCGTGCCAAAACCTGCCCCAATTAAACAGTCAAAGTTTCCCTAAGAGCATACCTATCATTACTACACACATCAGATTATGAGTATGAGTATATTTTAAATTACCATAATAGACATCAGACATCATGTATTTATTTATATGCTAGAATACAGACCAAAATGGTTTGAAAAATAACTACTTAAATGTAAATGTTTCATACTTCAAATTTTGTATTTAATATTAGTGATCTAAGGGTAAATTACTACATAATGCATTTAGCTAAAACCCTGTAAATACCCTAAAATGTGAATGAAGATGTACAGTACCTGGTACAGTGAGAAGGAAGACCAAAAATCCACTTGTTGCTGCTGTTAAACCCATAGCTGTTCCCCTCATCTGTCGAAACATGTCAGATGTTAGATCAAATGAGAATGAGAAACACGGCATATCAGGTATTGACATCAAATTAGCAAGGCTGCTTACAACACACAGGATGCAGTAATGACATATGTGTTGAAATCTGGCCTGGCTTCCTTCCTCTTTGTATCATTAACATGCATGAACAGTTGAATGCCTGTACATCCCCAACTTCAAATGAAGGAATGAAATGGGTTTTTCTGTTGTTTCACAAACAATGCATGAACTTTCCAATATGCACTTGAATAGAAAGACAGAAAACGTGTGTAATAGCCACATTACAATGTCCTGCCGTTTGCAAGACTTCTAGAAAGCAAAGATTTTACAACAGAAGTGAAAATAAAGGAATGTATCTCATGTCTCACTTCAGGTCAGCTTCCTCATCAGTGGTTTCAGGTGCAGTTGGTAAGTCTTTTTGTCATATTTGCTAAGACTGTCACTATGTAAAAATAGCATTACATGAAACTAGTAATCAAAATGCTCGTGAGCCTCCTCTGGGGGAGGGACTTTGGAGGTAGGGCAGGAGTGCAGCGGAGAGGGAGGGGGAGGGATCTGAAAGTTGTACTTCTTCAAATTTGATGTTAAGTCCTCTCTCTCCTCAAAGTTACCAACTGCAGCTTTAAAGGTTGAGTCAACATTTCTAATCCAAAACACTTTTTTGGTTCAGCTAATATCTTCTAGTGTCCATAAACAGGACTGGCTCTGAAAATAGACACAACAAAATGGCTCAGAGCGAGGCATATAACCCTATTCCAGCCGATCAGCTCTGGTTCATGCTTATGCGCAGGACAAGGGGGAAGTCATCAGAGCAGCTGTCTGTGAGAATCAACAGTGAGAACATAACAGACTCATATCTCCAGCACCTGTTGTATGGTGGGTTCACAGTTTGTTTGGTTTTTTTTGCTCTGGGTCTGTTTCTGTCATGTTTAGTAAAGCGTAATCAAAGGAGGCAGCTGTTTAAATCCACACAAATATCTAGCTATATATGTGTTTGAACTTATTCACCAAATCAATGAATCAATAAATACAAATACTGTAGATTTCCTCCCCTGGAGCTGCTTGAATAAATTATTTTATCCCCACTTAAGTCAGCAGAGAGCTAACCGGCACCAGATCTAAAACTCCATATTCTGTTAAATACAGATGGTGATAGGTTAAATTAGCATTGTGTGAGCTCATTTGGCAAATGCAGTTCATTTATATGTAAAGATTCTTCACTACAGGTTTAATGTTGTGTACAGCAATCCACAGGGTTAGTGTGGAGGGATAGCTTTGGTCACTGTTGAGAGCAGATGTGAAGGCAGCGTTTCCTTCTAATACGCTTCCTGTTCAGCCCTCTGGAGGAGCTGTGGCCCCGACTGCAAAGCAACATCTTCCCACTTACCAATCATTTACCTGCTTCCATACTGAAAGTCAAAACATTTTATTCTTGACGTGTTATTTATAAAGATTAAATTTGGCTTTTTGGTCACCCCAGACAGAGAAGAAACTCTTGTGGTCAAACTTCACAGAATGAAGTAAAAATAAATGCTTTTTATTCTCTGTGGGTTTTTTGACACCTGCAGTTTACCACAGCCCTCTGTAACATTTCTAGAATCGACTTTCAGTTTCACAAATAATGTAACTGTTATAACTTTTGCTTGACTTGCTCTCTCATTTGCTCTACAGTGCATTCAGAAAAAAAAACTATTGTGCATACACTGAGTTATCTGTTAACTGGGCACACCTGTACTTTCTCACGCAGCTCAATACAACAGCTTTGTATCAACTATCAGTTTGTAATGTGTTGGTTGTGGCTTGTGGTGATGAAGCTACAGAGAATAAACAGTGACTCTGCAGCTCCCCTCTACATTACTGAGCTTTATAGCAAGACTTAGCTTATTGTTTAACTGTCTGGCTGCAGCTTTACTCTCTGTGCTTTCAAAGCATCAATTTCAGCCACAGAAAGCGGTTTACAGAGAAAGAAGAGAAGAGAAAAAGAGAGAAAAAGAAAAAAAAGCTCTAGCAACCGAGTTGATGTTGATCTGCTCAGCACCAAACAGCAAAAACTTGTCTGATAACACCTTTACTATTACTTAACATATCTTTTTTAGGTGATTCAAATACTGAACACCTTGCAGAAATAAGTTGTGGAACAGCCTTGGGAAATAATTAATTAACAAAATATCTTATAAGATATATGATTATCTTATTGTATAAGATTATGTAAACAGCATACATCTGTAAAGTCAAGCCACTTCAATACAATCTTGTGAAAACAGTGTGAAACAGGCTTAAAAACACATAAATATAAAAATCCATGTTACAAAATCCATAAAAGTTGTAAACTGACTCATTGGTGCCCTCTGCTGTTGTGCAGATTCTTGTGCATGGCAATGCAAATGAACAGAGGACTATGGACAATAAAAACAGATGTGATGACTAAACCTTTAAAAATAGCTGAGAACAAAAATGATTGTGGTAAAAATACTGAGAGAAATTAACTTAAAAAAATGTTGCAAAAGCTTAGCTGTAATTGCAGTAAAAATAAGTAGCATTTTAATCAAATTCTGTATTGGCTTTCCACATCATAACAACACCTTCTATATCCACCACAACATAACCCTTAATTTTATCATAAATTTATTGTACAATTGTGTCACACTGCTTGTGTCACAGTGGTTACATTGTTGTAGTTTGAGGCATCCAGTCCAGTATAAACATATAAATAGTGTTGGATTTACTGGTTTGCTGAAGCTTCTTTTCCACTAAAGGACCTGTAACCTGGAGCTTCCTCTAACCTGCACTTGTGAAAACCCTTGACGTCTAGGTTCTAGGTTCTGCCTTGTGTTTCCTGCATGTTTTTCAAATCAAAATGTTTCCAATAGGGCTGTCCGATATTATCGGCCGATATTTACTTAAAAATGAAATACCAGGAAGTATCTGTATCGGGTTTTTATAACCGATGTTTATTCTGTAGGCTTCAGGATTTCCGAGCCTGTATGAACGCAGCATGGGATGTTTACCTGCGCAAACAAAAACAACACCAACATGCTACTTGTGGATCGCTAACCGTGGCTAACAAGTTCATAGCGTCCACCGCCATGTACATGGACACACAAACCAGAAACGAGGTTTACCTCCTCATTGTCATTTGTAATTTGCAATGACTGCAAAGCAGCATAATAAGTATGGCAGTGCCATATTGGTACTTTTTTTCCATGCCTTAAGTTGAAGTTGCTCTCACAGTGTTTACCTGTGGAAAGCCAGTTGGGCATCTCAATAAAATTAGGCATGATGTGTTAATTCAACAATAGGAGATATGTTATGTGGTGACCTAACAATTTTGGTGTAAAAAGTCTGCATATATCGGTATCGGGTGCTATCGTCGGTATCGGAAATTAAGAGTTGGGGAATATCGTCCGTATCAAGCATCCCTAATTTCCAATGAAAAGGCGCCCTATGTCCACACGGGAGTAAAAGGTAATCTTTGTGCTGTTTGTTAGGCGAGTGTTAGGTTCAGTTGTCAAAAATGAAATAAAAGGCACTAATTTATATTTTTCTTTTACATTTAGGTGTGATAACTTTTAAGGGTCAGTGTTGTTTAATTATTAATTGGTAATTTTATAAATTAGTTTAGTAAATCACATATTGATCCTTTAAGTATGATTTATATATCCCTTTAACACAAAATGCACATAGGCTACAGCAAACAGAGTTGCAGCAAGGTTCAAGGTGAGGATGATTTTAAAAGTTTCTGTGCTCAACATATACTTCATATTCTCTGTTGTGAAACAGAAAAAATCCTCACCTGTACCTTGTTGTCTGGTCTGGGTTCAGAGGGTTGATTTAAAGACCTTTTTCTTCTGGATAAGAGTTTGAATGAACAAACAAATTAAACATCAACAACTAAGCACATGTAAAATGTATTGTGTAATATAATCAATTCAACTGCTCACCTAATGTAAAGGAAGGCAGAGACAATTATGATTGCCAGAAAAATGACAGTAATTGATCCAACAGCTGCTGCTTTCGTTGAACCTGGTAAACAGTGATAAAATAGAAACAAAGATAATTATGTATAGAAATACAATAATATGTCAAATATTTGGTGTGAAGGTGAGCACATCCATATCTGCTGCATGTCCATGGTGCTCTGTTGTAAAATGGTAGATTGTTCCCATTGAATTGGGGGCTGATCCCTCAAGAATAAATGTTAAAAAAAAACCCATAGGACCTAGTTAAGGAGTGGGGGCAAGATGGAGGATGTGATCGATTGGCAGACTGGTGGAGTCAAGGGAAGGTTCAAGAACAGGTAGAAAATTATTTTTAATCCTTTTTTTTTCTTTTATTGTTTCAAACCAGGAAGAAGAAAACTCTGAGCTCCACCACTGACCTGAATGAACCTGTAGAGACTATAGAGGTGAGAGAGAGAAACCTTATTGACAGAAATTATTCTAAAATACAATTACGATCACTTGACTCCTGAATGCAAGCAAACACATTTATATTGTCAACATGCAGCCGTAAAGTTAATTTATATTTAAAATATGACTTGTAGAGTAAAATCCTGTAATGTATTTCACCTGAATAAGATTTTAGCAAATAATTCTGTTTCAAACATGATTTAATACATTTCTAATCAAATCTGATTACATACAATCTCATGAAGTAGGTCCATTAATCCTCATTTTGACTACTCTCCCCATCAGTTGGACTCTCGTCTTGAATATGAGGACGTCTCAGACTTGCAGGTCGTCACTGCAGCACAGACAGAAGACACAGAGGAGCAGGAAGACCTGGAGTAACATCCAGTCAGGTTGGAGCCTCATGAAAGGAAAAACAGGATATCAGATTAATTCATGTTACAGATATTTAGGGTTAGAGCTGCAATGCAATCTGTTATTTTCAATGTGTACATACTGTAATTAATCACTTTTGAGGAATCCTGATTGGCTTCTTGTGCAGTTTACTGTATATTTTCACACATCAAACATCATCTCAGTTCTGTCACACTTTGCTGAATGTCACCTTATCCAGGTATTGCAGTGGCTGATATACAATAAACAGCCAGCTTCCACAACATCTCTGTAGTTGGAAACATGATTTCAGTTCCCTCTCACTGCTGCAGAGGGCGACAGTGAGCAGAAAGTTTCAGCCATAAATAGTTTTTATGTTTATTTTTGACAATCTGAATGTATTTACCAGCTAAGAAGACAAATCTAATTTTAATCTGTTCTTTTGTGCTGATTTATTTCTCACTTTCCCTGTTTTAGTATGAAACTTGTCACAGTGTAATAGTTTATTATGATTTGGGATGTTGTTAAAATGAAGATGCATAGACACAGTTTGTATTTGTTTGTTTATATTTGTCCATATTTGTTAGTGACAGCTGTAGATCACTGACTGAATCATTTTCATACTTACACACCTCGACTGTGAGAGTTTGTTCCAACTACTGTCAGTGATGGATGGTAAAATGTTGTCTCAGGGTTGTGATTCAGTATCTCTGATGTTTCACTGCCACCTAGTGGTGAAGCTTCAGTGTTGCAGATTCAGCCTCCATCACTGAGGTCTCCCTCCTAAATTATCAGATCTGTGTGTTTATTTCCAAAGGTAGGTTCCCCTGTATTTAAAGTCTGTGTAAAGTAAGAATAAATATGTGTTCTGAGTTTGACATACCACAGAAAAGTGTGTTGTTAACCACCCTGACAAATTTAAAGCTATCCTTACCTTTGTTACATTTTTACACTTTTTTGTTTTGGTTAAAATGCTATTAATAAGGTAATGGCACTCTAAAATGTTAGATCCACCAGGCACAGACACAAAACATTATTCCATTCTCATAATATTCAGCGAAAACTTTGACCAATCATATCATTTGGTCCCAATGATATGGCTGAGCGACCTGCCTGTTTTCCCTTTCCGCATTACGTAATCGAGCGCGCACCCTTACCCGGAAGAGAGTCTGTGTTGGGTCCACGGCATTATAATACATCCATGATACACGGAGATAACCGTAAACAGACAGTAAAGACTGACAATGACAAACAAAAGCGGGACACGGCTTCCACCTCCAGCCGCTCCCTCGGGGATAAAGAAAAGTATATTAGAAAAAGCCACAAAGAAAGAGCTTGATGCAACAAGAGCTAAAACAAGAATCAACATCGACTCTGCTTTCCAGCGATGGAGGAGTCTGATGAAGCTTCATTCAGAGCTAAAAGTGGAATAAAATGGTCGCGGAGTTTCTGCTTGAAAGGTATTTTTATTTTGCATTATCTAACATACAACATCTGTAGCAGGGTGTGTATGTGGTCTGGAAACAATATAACAAACGGTAACATTAATCACCATGGCAACAGTGGTATTCATGTAACGAGGCTATCGTGTAAATCATAAACATTCAATAAACATAAGAATTGACATCAATAAACATTACAATTTCTCTCAAAGTAATATATTAATGTGTTAATGGTAATAAAATAAGTTGTTGCTATTTATGGCACTAATAACAGAAAACCGTTATTAACGTTATAGAAATGCGCTAGCATAATGCTAATGAGTGATAACGAGTGCTATAACTGCCGTTTAAATCCTATAAATGCCGTCAGATTTACATAAATCAATAAACAGGTTATAGTTAAACAAACAATCAGTGGAACATCAATTGACATAACTTACTTATCATTTAAGGACGCACATTAGGGAAAATAAAGTTAGCCGGCTTCATAGCGTGTAACACAATAACCGGGCAGGGAGGAAACCATGGCAACAACAAACTTAGGTTCCGCCTTCAGTCTTTCTAACATGTGATGTGATAACGTTATGTTTGACTGTATATGTTGTAACATTTACCGGATCACGTTTTAACTTTCTGCCGTAACAACCCGTCCACTCACGTTACTATGTGTGTGTGCATGTGCATTGTCTTGGTCATCAATATTGTAGTGCGCGTTGATGGAGGGGGAGGGGGGTGCTGGAGGGGAAGAGAGAGCGGGGGTGGGACATAGGAGGGAGGAGGGGTTGTTGCTGTTCAAGTTTTTTTCAGTGTGCTGTGTGAAATGCAAGCAAGGTAAGAGTAGCTTTACATTATTTAAAAAATCACAAAATATATGAAATTAAGCTTCAAACTTGTTTAAAACTCAGCTTTTTTTTCTGCTACCAAACGCTGTGGGAGTGCCCGCCGAATCCGCTGAAACCCCGCCCCCTACCAAGTGTCACCTGTCAATCAAAGTCACCTCTACCCGAAACATGGATGCTACGTCTGAGAGCTTTCTGCTGCTAACTCAGCTGCTAGCTTGGCGGCTAACTCAGCTAACAGTACACTGTAGTAGTAGTAGTAGTAGTAGTAGTAGTGTGTGCTGAATGTATTTATACCTCTACAGCAGCAGGGGCGGGTTTATGCTAATCACTAAATCCTGAACACAGAAATCTTGAAACACAGTTTGTGAAGCCTAGCTCCACAATTCAAATCTAAGTGGTTGAAATGCTTTTTACACCTTTTTTAGAAAAACATTTATGACCTATTTAATGTGTTTAGAAGAAAATGTCTCAATTCACTTTACACTGTCTTTAGATAAAGGACATCTCAGTACACAATCTACCCAATAGGACATTTTTTATTTTATTGTTCAGTTAAATTGTGTCATGGTTCACAGGTCAAAGAGATGAACTGTAGAGAGCATCGGTGCATCTTTACACATCAGAAGAACTGATTTTGATGTGCTCTGTGTTACAGTCAGAGCGATTGTGAATGAGTGAGTTTACACCTGTAGATATAAAACATGTTATGATCTAATTTAAACTCAGATCTCTGTATCACTTTTTTGATGTACATTAATTTGTATTTGTTTCTTAATACTTGCAATAAACACTGTGCTCAGCATGTTACTTCTTACTTCCCATACTGATGCACTACATCACTTTGAACTCATGGTGGTGTATTCAGTGTCTCAACATGCACTTGAAGTGTGAGGAGATGCATCAAACCAAATGTCACACATATGTCACATGTTTTCTTTAGACACTGAACTGTCCACACACTTAAAAACATGAAGATGATAAAAAAAGTGTTATTATTTCTCTTCTCTCTTTAAATTGCTAAAAGGCCAGAAAACTGGTGATTATCTCTTCAAAGATCACATTAGGTCTCTAGAAAACAGGAAACTTGCTTGTCACGTATGCCTATACTGTCACTTGGCCCCTCATGCATATTCATAGTGATAAGAAAGAGGAAGGAAATGTACTCATTTAAGTTAAGCCTGATATCTGACTTCTGCTCACAGATCACAGATGACGAGCATCTTAACAGACAACGTCCTTCTCTGCTGTAAGTAGAACAGTTTACTGATATGATTATTACATGTTGTTTACATTATTTGATGTATTTTATTGTCTCTGAAGCCTCACAGAGAGATGAGAGGAGCAGCTATGAGTTTAACAGCAGCAGCGAGTGGATTTGTTGTCTTCCTTCTCTCTGTGTCAGGTACTGTATATCTACATTTACATTGTAGGACATTTAACACATTTACTCAGAGTAGAGTGTTGAATTAAGACAAAATAATAAAAATATAATTAGTATTAACTATTGAACATTGTAATAATATATTAAGATGTTTAGTTGTGTCTGCGTCATGAGTGGTGGGTGTGGGGCCTGGCTGATATGGTTTGTCCTCCCTCCCTCCATAGATTGTAAGAATCATATATTTTTATTCATGCATATGAATATATTCATAGTTATGTGATGGTACAGCAATGCACTGAGAATTGTATCTTGTCCTGATGTTTTTAAGCTGTTTGTTAATTTCTGCACTCTGTACTGCAGAGCTGGACAACTGTTTTAGCTGTTACAACTATAACAGTTTCCTCTTTCTGTGAAAACTTCTTGACACCTATTTTATTTTTGTTGCTATCAGATGTTTCCAACACGTCATGTTCTACATTTCTTTGTGGTTTTCACACTTAATTGAGCAGCAACTTTAGCAAAGAACTTACAGAGAGGAAACTAAACAAGATAAGCACAGACTCTCTAATGATTCAGTATCTTCTTCTCATCCTGTTCAGTAAAACAACATTAATGTTCACAGCTTCAATATATTCTTGTTCCTTCACTGCATCTTCAGATTATCTGATGTTCTGTCTCAGTGCAGAGAGATTAACTGTAAACAACATCTAACCAGTTTGTTTGTATGTTAAAAATATCTTTTGACATTTCTATGCCTGTGCATGGAGGCATAATACAGAAATAACATAATGAAAGTCATACAACAGTTATAAAGTGTGTACAAATTAAATTAACATGAGCAAAAACAATGACACAGAAAAAGTCTCAGTGTTAATAAGGTGAAAACAACACTGATGCATCACTGATCTGCTGCTTTAACCGCCCACAAGTGAAATTTTTGGGTTTGTAAAGTAAAAGCTTGCAGAATGAATGGACTAAAGCTGAAACCCTCAGCAGTAACAAATGATAAAATATAATAATCAACTGATAAAATACTGTATTCTAGTTCAGTTCTAGTTAGATTGATGCACAATGAGGAGCTTTAAATGACAACAGCAGAAGATCATATTGGTGCCATGATCCACTTTGTCTTATTCACTGATTCTTAACTTGTTATAAATCTGATTGTGGTTTCTGATGTGCTCTGTGTTACAGTGGTACAGGGTCAGAATGGCTGGGGAGTGACTTACACTTCTACTCACATCTGTGCCACAAAAGGATCGACAGTGGACATAAACTCCACCTACAGATACCCACCCAGAGTAAATAATGTTGATACTGCAGTTAATAAAACATTCTGGTATATTAAACTGAGTAATAATGAACATGTGGATCTGAGAACAGACTCAGAGTACGCAGGTCGTGTGCAGTATCGCTGTGATAAGAACGACTGCACTCTGAGAATCACAGACCTGAGAGAGAGAGACTCAGCTGAGTACAAGTTCAGGTTCACAACAAATCAACCAAGAGGGAAATATACTGGTTCACCTGGAGTCACTTTGACTGTCACAGGTAACATTTTCACTGGAAGATTTAATCTAGTTTCAAATGGCTTGGAAATAGTTCAGTGAATGTGTTTGTGTATGAACATAAATTACATTTCTGTTCTTTCTTCACATATCCAGATCTCCCGGTGAAGGTGATCCCATCAACAACCGGTTCTTCCTGGGCAGAGCTGAAGTGTCACAGCACCTGTCGTCTACCTGATCGTTCTTCCTTCATCTGGTACAAGAATGGACAGAGAATCAGCAGTAAAACTTCCTTTTCTCATTCAGACTACTTCAATAATGCAGACAGCTATTCCTGTGCTGTTACAGGATATGAGGATTTCCCTTCTCCTTCAGTTTGTGAGTTTTCTTCAGTCTTCCACTAACATAACAGCATCTTGTGAAGTCTTTTATCTAAAGTACTGTACAATGACTTCATGTATTTCTAGTATGAGTGACCCCACTGCCTCACTTGTTATTGGCACCATGTTTTTCTCATTGAGCTCTACTGTTGTCAATATCAATATAATACAACCTGCTCTGTGTTACTGCAGAGATTTTTTTTAAATAGTATCTCACCTATTAGAGAAACCTTTTTACCAAGAGTTTGACAACTAGATTATTATAGATTATTTTATCTTCAGTCTCACTGTGAAATGGGGGGCATCACTACTGTCTTTACAACTCATTTCACATTCTGTACACACACACACATATACACACACACACACGACTACGTATTTAAGATTAACTGTGTTATTTTAAATTAATTGTATCTTTCAGGTGTCCGTGGTAAATCCTGTAACAGAGTGATTTACACTGACAGAAGCATTTGTGCCTTCAGAGGCTCATCAGTGGACATTTCCTGCACATACAGCAGTTATGAATCTATCAGATCATCATTCTGGTTCAGTCCTGATCGTAGTCATCAGTGGCAGAATCCCTCACAGCCTGAGGACCTTAGTAAAGACTCCCAGTATGCAGGTCGTGTTCAGCTCCTTGAAACAGAGAGAGGACGCTCCACTCTGAGAATCTCTAACCTGAGAGAGAGCGATTCAGCCCAATATCACTTCACATTCACAACAAGAAGCTTTGAATGGAGGAGTAGTTTACCTGGAACAACTCTGACTGTCACAGGTACTGATGAACACAAACTGATGAAGTCAGTGTATCAGAAGTTAACATGTTAAAATATTTGTATTCATCATGAAATTGTGTTCTTGCTAATAGAGATTGTGGATAATCACTTCAGTTTGATATAATAAAAATTTACCAGTCCAAAAGATTTAAAAATATATATTTCTGAGACAATAACTGATCAAACAAATGAAAAGCACACAGTTAAATTGAAGTTTAACTTAGACAAACTCCATTAAAAAAGCAAAAGGCAAAAATATATTGAATATATTATGGGTACGGTTGAGGACGGTGAGACTGATGTTTAGTCTCCTTGATGTTTGATGTTGTACTGGTAGCAAGTTAGTTACAGTGCATTTTATGACATTTCTGTTGTTCACATATCCAGATGTAAAGATGCAGGTGTTTCGATCTTCCAGCGGTCCAAAGCTGATTTGTTTCAGCAGCTGTCTTCATCCTGGTCGTTCTTCCTATGCCTGGTACAGAAATGAGGAGAAAATTCAGGAAGAAACATCTTTCTCTTATAGAGGAGTTGTTGATCCTGCACACAGTTATTCCTGTGCCATGAACGGATACCGCTCTCTTCCAGTGTGTAAGTGTACTCCACTGTTTCACTAACAAAACGTCATCTGGTGGAAACTTGAGCCCGAAGTGACAGAGCATGAAGGGTACCATGCTCTCAGGGGCCTTGACATTTGTCAAGGCCCCTGAGACACTTGACAACACTAATTACAGCTTATATGTTTATCAAATATTATCTTTAGATCTAGTCATATTACCTCTGTCAAAACTTACAAACACCTCTATCAAACAGTTTGGCAAAGCAGCAGATATATGGCAGCATAATTACCTGAATGTCCACAGCATCTGTCAAAGATGCGGGGCCAATCTGCTGCTAATTTCCCCCCTCTGCTCTCTAGATCTGTGTTTGCCAGACCGTCTTGCATCTCTGAAGCTTGAAATTTATTTATAAATGTATATGAAAGCCTTTATTTAGTGACAGTTTACAACCCCAATTCCAATGAAGTTGGGACATTGTGTAAAACATAAATAAAAACAGAATACAATGATTTGCAAATCCTTTTCAACCTATATTCAATTGAATACATTACAAAGACAAGATATTTAATGTTCAAACTGATAAACTTTGTTTTTTTGCAAATATTCACTCATTTTGAATTTGATGCCTGCAACATGTTCCAAAAAAGCTGGGACAGGGACATGTTTACCACTGTGTTACATCACCTTTCCTTTTAACAACACTCAATAAGCGTTTGGGAACTGAGGACACTAATTGTTGAAGCTTTGTAGGTGGAGTTCTTTCCCATTCTTGCTTGATGTACAACTTCAGTTGCTCAATAGTCCGGGGTCTCCGTTGTCTTATTTTGCGCTTCATAATGCACCACACATTTTCAATGGGAGGCAGGTCTGGACTGCAGGCAGGCCAGTCTAGTACCCGCACTCTTTTACTACGAAGCCACGCTGTTGTAACACGTGCAGAAGAATGTGGCTTGGCATTGTCTTGCTGAAATAAGCAGGGACGTCTCTGAAAAAGATGTTGCTTGGATGGCAGCATGTGTTGCTCCAAAACCTGTATGTACCGTTCAGCATTAATGGCGCCTTCACAGATGTGCAAGTTACCCATGCCATTGGCACTAACACAACCCCATACCATCACAGATGCTGGCTTTTGAACTTTGCGCTGATAACAATCCGGATGGTCCTTTTCCTCTTTGACCCGGAGGACACAACGTCCATAATTTCCAAAAACAATTTGAAATGTGGACTCGTCAGACCACAGCACACTTTTCCACTTTGCATCAGTCCATCTCAGATGAGCTCGGGCCCAGAGAAGCCGGCAGCGTTTCTGGGTGTTGTTGATATATGGCTTTCACTTTGCATGGTAGAGTTTTAACTTGCACTTGTAAATGTAGCGACGAACTGTGTTAACTGACAATGGTTTTCTGAAGTGTTCCTGAGCCCATGTGGTAATATCCTTTACACATTGATGTCGGTTTTTAATGCAGTGCCGCCTGAGGGATCGAAGGTCACAGGTATTCAGTGTTGGTTTTCGGCCTTGCCGCTTACATGCAGAGATTTCTCCAGATTCTCTGAATCTTTTGATAATATTATGGACCGTAGATGATGAAATCCCTAAATTCCTTGCAATTGCACATTGAGAAACGTTGTTCTTAAACTGTTGGGTTATTTGCTCACGCAGTTGTTCACAAAGTGGTGAACCTCACCCCATCCTTGCTTGTGAATGACTGAGTCTTTCGGGGATGCTCCTTTTATACCCAATCATGACACTCACCTGTTTCCAATTAACCTGTTCACCTGTGGAATGTTCCAAACAGGTGTTTTTTGAGCATTTCTCAACTTTCCCAGTCTTTTGTTGCCCCTGTCCCAGCTTTTTTGGAACATGTTGCAGGCATCAAATTCAAAATGAGTGAATATTTGAAAAAAAACAACACAGTTTATCAGTTTGAACATTCAATATCTTGTCTTTGTAGTGTATTCAATTGAATATAGGTTGAAAAGGATTTGCAAATCATTGTATTCTGTTTTTATTTATGTTTTAAACAACGTCCCAACTTCATTGGAAATGGGGTTGTACTTAAAAAGTATTTAATGGTCCCATTTTATTTGTTCACAATACATTTGGTCTATTTTACATAGTATTTCGTTTCTGATGTCAGACAATAATCAATTAAATTCATGAGCCAATTGAAAAGTTTATGTTCTATAATAACACATTCTCATGTTAACGCTTGTTTGTACAATCTCTTCCAGATGCTCCAAAGCTTCCCTCTGTGTCAGTGAGTCCCTCTGGTGAAATCATTGAGGGCAGTTCAGTGACTCTGACCTGTAGCAGTGATGCTAACCCAGCAGCTAAGTACACCTGGTACAAGAAGAATGTAAATCCAGACCTTCAACCTCTCAGTAAAGAACCACAGCTTGTCTTCAGCTCCATCCAGTCCTCTGACTCCGGAGAGTATTACTGTACAGCTGAGAACCAGCTGGGGAAGAGGACATCTGAATACATCTTTATTGATGTGAAATGTAAGTGAAACTGATTATTTAAAAAGCAACAGTTTGAATAAAATTGGCAGATTTATTGCAGCTGGATCACAGTCTACTGTTATTTTATGAGAAACTCTAGTAGATTTTTAAGAGGCAGTTTAAATCACTATTGTCATATTTACTCTGCGTTACAGGATGTTCAAACCATCAAATTCATAATTCCTCTAAGGTTTCAGATGTATTCATTATTTGTATAGAATATTCTCCACTGTAGTAACACATCCTCAATTTACTGATAATCTATGTTAATTTAATTAATTGTTTAATTTAATGTTTCTTCCAGATGCTCCAAAGCTTCTCTCTGTGTCAGTGAGTCCCTCTGATGAAATCATTGAGGGCAGTTCAGTGACTCTGACCTGTAGCAGTGATGCTAACCCAGCAGCTAAATACACCTGGTACAAGAAGAATGTAAATCCAGACCTTCAACCTCTCAGTAAAGAACCACAGCTTGTCTTCAGCTCCATCCAGTCCTCTGACTCTGGAGAGTATTACTGTACGGCTGAAAACCAGCTGGAGAAGAGGACATCTGAATACATTATTGTTGATGTGAAATGTGAGTGGAACAGATTTTGAAAGCAACAGATTGAATAAAATTGTCAGATTTTATTCAATTATTCTGCGTTACATGATGTTCAAACCATCAAATTCATCATTCCTCTAAGGTTTCAGATGTATTCATTATTAATATAGAATATTCTTCACTGTAGTAACACATCCTCAATTTACTGATAATCTATGTTAATTTAATTAATTGTTTAATATAATGTTTCTTCCAGATGCTCCAAAGCTTCTCTCTGTGTCAGTGAGTCCCTCTGCTGAGATAGTGGAGAGCAGTTCAGTGAATCTGACCTGTAGCAGTGATGCTAACCCAGCAGCTAATTACACCTGGTATAAGGAGAATGAAGACTCACCAAAAGCATCAGGACAGACCTTCACCATCACAGATGTCAGACCTGAACACAGTGGGAATTATTACTGTGAAGCCCAGAGCAGGAGGTCGTCATAACTCCACCTTACATCTGACTGTTGTGAAAGGTATGTTACACACACACACACACACTCACACATCTGTACACAACACAAGAGGTTTATCTGCTTTCTGTTGGTCTCATTTTTTAGAGAAATCAGTATTTATGAAGAACATCATCAGGTTGATTCTGACGGTCCTGATGCTGATTCCTCTGCTTCTCTTGATTCTGTGGACGAGGTAAAACAATTAAGAAAACACCCTCCATTTATTTTCTTTAAATATTTTTAAAGTTTTTTCTATTAGTTAATCCTTTTTCTTTTTCTTTTATTGTTTCAATCCAGGAAGAAGAAAACTCTGAGCTCCACCACTGACCTGAATGAACCTGTAGAGACTATAGAGGTGAGAGAGAGAAACCTTACTGACAGAACTTACCCTAAAATACAGTTATGATCACTTGGCTCATGAATGCAAGCAAACACATTTATATTGTCATAAGCTGTAAAGTTAATTTATATTTAAAATATGACTTGTACAGTAAAATCCTGTAATGTATTTCACCTGAATAAGATTTTAGCAAATAATTCTGTTTCAAACATGATTTAATACATTTTAATAAAATCTGATTACATGCCATTTTCACAAAGGAGGTTCATTAGTCCTTATTTTGACATCTCTCCCCATCAGTTGGACTCTTGTCTTCAATACGACAACGTCCCAGACTTGTAGGTCGTCACTGCAGCACAGACAGAAGACACAGAGGAGCAGGAAGACCTGGAGTAAAATCCAGTCAGGTTGGAGCCTCATGAAATGAAAACATGATGATATCAGATTAATACATATGATAGATATTTAGGATTAGAGCTGCAATGCAAACTGTTATTTTAAATGTGTACATACTGTAATTAATCACTTTTGAGGAATCCTGATTGGCTTCTTGTGCAGTTTACTGTATATTTTCACACATCAAACATCATCTCAGTTCTGTCACACTTTGCTGAATGTCACCTTATCCAGGTATTGCAGTGGCTGATATACAATAAACAGCCAGCTTCCACAACATCTCTGTAGTTGGAAACATGATTTCAGTTCCCTCTCACTGCTGCAGAGGGCGACAGTGAGCAGAAAGTTTCAGCCATAAATAGTTTTTATGTTCATTTTTCAGGATCTGAATGTATTTACCAGCTAAGAAGACAAATCTAATTTTAATCTGTTCTTTTGTGCTGATTTATTTCTCACTTTCCCTGTGTTTTAGTATGAAACTTGTCACAGTGTAATAGTTTATTATGATTTGGGATGTTGTTAAAATGAAGATGCATAGACACAGTTTGTATTTGTTTGTTTATATTTGTCCATATTTGTTAGTGACAGCTGTAGATCACTGACTGAATCATTTTCATACTTACACACCTCGACTGTGAGAGTTTGTTCCAACTACTGTCAGTGATGGATGGTAAAATGTTGTCTCAGGGTTGTGATTCAGTATCTCTGATGTTTCACTGCCACCTAGTGGTGAAGCTTCAGTGTTGCAGATTCAGCCTCCATCACTGAGGTCTCCCTCCTAAATTATCAGATCTGTGTGTTTATTTCCAAAGGTAGGTTCCCCTGTATTTAAAGTCTGTGTAAAGTAAGAATAAATATGTGTTCTGAGTTTGACATACCACAGAAAAGTGTGTTGTCAACCACCCTGACAAATTTAAAGCTATCCTTACCTTTGTTACATTTTTACACTTTTTTGTTTTGGTTAAAATGCTATTAATAAGGTAATGGCACTCTAAAATGTTAGATCCACCAGGCACAGACACAAAACATTATTCCATTCTCATAATATTCAGCGAAAACTTTGACCAATCATATCATTTGGTCCCAATGATATGGCTGAGCGACCTGCCTGTTTTCCCTTTCCGCATTACGTAATCGAGCGCGCACCCTTACCCGGAAGAGAGTCTGTTGTGGGTCCACGGCATTATAATACATCCATGATACACGGAGATAACCGTAAACAGACAGTAAAGACTGACAATGACAAACAAAAGCGGGACACGGCTTCCACCTCCAGCCGCTCCCTCGGGGATGAAGAAAAGTATATTGGAAAAAGCCACAAAGAAAGAGCTTGATGCAACAAGAGCTAAAACAAGAATCAACATCGACTCTGCTTTCCAGCGATGGAGGAGTCTGATGAAGCTTCATTCAGAGCTAAAAGTGGAATAAAATGGTCGCGGAGTTTCTGCTTGAAAGGTATTTTTATTTTGCATTATCTAACATACAACATCTGTAGCAGGGTGTGTATGTGGTCTGGAAACAATATAACAAACGGTAACATTAATCACCATGGCAACAGTGGTATTCATGTAACGAGGCTATCGTGTAAATCATAAACATTCAATAAACATAAGAATTGACATCAATAAACATTACAATTTCTCTCAAAGTAATATATTAATGTGTTAATGGTAATAAAATAAGTTGTTGCTATTTATGGCACTAATAACAGAAAACCGTTATTAACGTTATAGAAATGCGCTAGCATAATGCTAATGAGTGATAACGAGTGCTATAACTGCCGTTTAAATCCTATAAATGCCGTCAGATTTACATAAATCAATAAACAGGTTATAGTTAAACAAACAATCAGTGGAACATCAATTGACATAACTTACTTATCATTTAAGGACGCACATTAGGGAAAATAAAGTTAGCCGGCTTCATAGCGTGTAACACAATAACCGGGCGGGGAGGAAACCATGGCAACAACAAACTTAGGTTCCGCCTTCAGTCTTTCTAACATGTGATGTGATAACGTTATGTTTGACTGTATATGTTGTAACATTTACCGGATCACGTTTTAACTTTCTGCCGTAACAACCCGTCCACTCACGTTACTATGTGTGTGTGCATGTGCATTGTCTTGGTCATCAATATTGTAGTGCGCGTTGATGGAGGGGGAGGGGGGTGCTGGAGGGGAAGAGAGAGCGGGGGTGGGACATAGGAGGGAGGAGGGGTTGTTGCTGTTCAAGTTTTTTTCAGTGTGCTGTGTGAAATGCAAGCAAGGTATTATTATTTAAAAAATCACAAAATATATGAAATTAAGCTTCAAACTTGTTTAAAACTCAGCTTTTTTTTCTGCTACCAAACGCTGTGGGAGTGCCCGCCGAATCCGCTGAAACCCCGCCCCCTACCAAGTGTCACCTGTCAATCAAAGTCACCTCTACCCGAAACATGGATGCTACGTCTGAGAGCTTTCTGCTGCTAACTCAGCTGCTAGCTTGGCGGCTAACTCAGCTAACAGTACACTGTAGTAGTAGTAGTAGTAGTAGTAGTGTGTGCTGAATGTATTTATACCTCTACAGCAGCAGGGGCGGGTTTATGCTAATCACTAAATCCTGAACACAGAAATCTTGAAACACAGTTTGTGAAGCCTAGCTCCACAATTCAAATCTAAGTGGTTGAAATGCTTTTTACACCTTTTTTTAGAAAAACATTTATGACCTATTTAATGTGTTTAGAAGAAAATGTCTCAATTCACTTTACACTGTCTTTAGATAAAGGACATCTCAGTACACAATCTACCCAATAGGACATTTTTTATTTTATTGTTCAGTTAAATTGTGTCATGGTTCACAGGTCAAAGAGATGAACTGTAGAGAGCATCGGTGCATCTTTACACAGCAGAAGAACTGATTTTGATGTGCTCTGTGTTACAGTCAGAGTGATTGTGAATGAGTGAGTTTACACCTGTAGACATAAAACATGTTATGATCTAATTTAAACTCAGATCTCTGTATCACTTTTTTGATGTACATTAATTTGTATTTGTTTCTTAATACTTGCAATAAACACTGTGCTCAGCATGTTACTTCTTACTTCCCATACTGATGCACTACATCACTTTGAACTCATGGTGGTGTATTCAGTGTCTCAACATGCACTTGAAGTGTGAGGAGATGCATCAAACCAAATGTCACACATATGTCACATGTTTTCTTTAGACACTGAACTGTCCACACACTTAAAAACATGAAGATGATAAAAAAAGTGTTATTATTTCTCTTCTCTCTTTAAATTGCTAAAAGGCCAGAAAACTGGTGATTATCTCTTCAAAGATCACATTAGGTCTCTAGAAAACAGGAAACTTGCTTGTCACGTATGCCTATACTGTCACTTGGCCCCTCATGCATATTCATAATAATAAGAAAGAGGAAGTAAATGTACTCTTTTAAGTTAAGCCTGTTATCTGACTTCTGCTCACAGATCACAGAAGACGAGTATCTCAACAGACAACGTCCTTCTCTGCTGTAAGTAGAACAGTTTACTGATATGATTATTACATGTTGTTTACATTATTTGATGTATTTTATTGTCTCTGAAGCCTCACAGAGAGATGAGAGGAGCAGCTATGAGTTTAACAACAGCAGCGAGTGGATTTGTTGTCTTCCTTCTCTCTGTGTCAGGTACTGTATATCTACATTTACATTGTAGGACATTTAGGTTTGATGTATGTTTGATGCAGTATGATGAATAACTTTTAGAAATGGTAAAAATAATATCAGTGTTCACTGATTAACACTGTAATAATATTATATTAAGATGTTGAGCTGTGTCTGTGTCATGAGTGGTGGGGGTGGGCCCTGGCTGATATGGTTTGTCCTCCCTCACTCCATAGATTGTAAGAATCATATATTTTTATTCATGCATATGAATATATTCATAGTTATGTGATGGTACAGCAATGCACTGAGAATTTCATCTTGTCCTGATGTTTTTAATCTGTTTGTTAACTTCTGCACTCGTACTGTAGAGCTGGACAACTGTTTTAGCTGGTACAACCACAACAGTTTCCTCTTTGTGTGAAAACTTCTTGACACCTATTTTATTTTAGTTGCTCTAGTTTCCAACACGTCATGCTCTACATTTCTTTGTGGTTTTCACACTTAGCTGAGCAGCAACTTGACCAAAGAACTTACAAAGAGGAAGCTAAACAAGACTAGCACAGACTCTCTAATGATTCAGTTTCTTCTTCTCATCCTGTTCAGTAAAACAACTTTAATGTTCACAGCTTCAATATATTCTTGTTCCTTCACTCCACCTTCAGATTATCTGATGTTCTGTCTCAGTGCAGAGAGATTAACTGTAAACAACATCTAACCAGTTTGTTTGTATGTTAAAAATATCTTTGGACATTTCTATGCCTGTGCATGGAGGCATAATACAGAAATAACATAATGAAAGTCATACAACAGTTATAAAGTGTGGACAAATTAAATTAACATGAGCAAAAACAATGACACAGAAAAAGTCTCAGTGTTAATAAGGTGATAACAACACCGATGCATCACTGATCTGCTGCTTTAACCGCCCAAAAGTGACATTTTTACTAATTTTATGTTTGTAAAGTAAAAGCTTGCAGATTGAATGGACTAAAGCTGAAACACTCAGCAGTAACAAATGATAAAATATAATAATCAACAGATAAAATACTGTATTCTAGTTCAGTCCTAGTTAGATTTATGCACAATGAGGAGCTTTGAATGACAACAACTGAAGATAAAATCATATTGGTGCCATGATCCACTTTGTCTTATTCACTGATTCTTAACTTGTTATAAATCTGATTGTGGTTTCTGATGTGCTCTGTGTTACAGTGGTACAGGGTCAGAATGGCTGGGGAGTGACTTACACTTCTACTCACATCTGTGCCATAAAAGGATCAACAGTGGACATACACTGCACCTACAGATACCCATCCAGGATAAATAATGTTGATACTGCAGTTGGTGAAACATTCTGGTTTACTAAGAGGAGTAATTATGAACCTGTGGATCTGAGAACAGTCTCAGAGTACGCAGGTCGTGTGCAGTATCGCTGTGATAAGAACGGCTGCACTCTGAACATCACAGACCTGAGAGAGAGAGACTCAGCTGAGTACAAGTTCAGGTTCATAACAAACCAACCAGGAGGGAAATATACTGGTTCACCTGGAGTCACTTTGACTGTCACAGGTAACATTTTCATTGGAAGATTGAATTTAGTTTCAAATGGTTAATATCTTGGAAATAGTTCTGTGAATGTTTGTTTGTGTCTGAACATAAATGACATTTCTGTTCTTTCTTCACATATCCAGATCTCCAGGTGAAGGTGATCCAATCAACAATCAATTCTTCCTCAGCAGAGCTGAAGTGTCACAGCAGCAGTTGTCGTCTACCTGATCGTTCTTCCTTCATCTGGTACAAGAATGGACAGAAAATTAGTGGAGAAACATCTTCTACTTATTCAACCAACTTCTATGATACAGACAGCTATTCCTGTGCTGTTACAGGATATGAGGATTTCCCCTCTCCTTCAGTTTGTGAGATTTCTTCTCAGTCTTCCACTAACATAACAGCATCTTGTGAAGCCTTTTATCTAAAGTACTGTACAATGTGTTTTTCTCATTGAGCTCTACTGTTTTCCGTATCAGTACAATACAAAGTGCTCTGTGTTACTGCAGAGAAATGTGTTGATTTAACAGTTTAGCTCATGTGAAACACACACACACACTCACACAACTAAGTATTTAGGGCTAACTGTGCTGTTTTAAATTAATTGTATCTTTCAGGTGTCCATGGTCAATCCTGCAACAGAGTGATTTACACTGACACAAGCATCTGTGCCTTCAGAGGCTCATCAGTGGACATTTCCTGCACATACAACAGTTCTGAATCTATCACATCATCACTCTGGTTCAGTCCTGATCGTAGTCATCAGTGGCAGAATCACTCACAGCCTGAGGACCTTAGTAAAGACTCCCAGTATGCAGGTCGTGTTCAGCTCCTTGAAACAGAGAGAGGACGCTCCACTCTGAGAATCTCTGACCTGAGAGAGAGCGATTCAGCCCAGTATCACTTCACATTCAAAACAAGAAGCTTTGAATGGAGGAGTAGTTTACCTGGAACAACTCTGACTGTCACAGGTACTGATGAACACAAACACTGACACAGTACATTTAAACAAGCTGACTACAAACTAATGGAGAATAATTTAATTTGTTGTTAAATGATCCACCAGTTTAGTTGGTCACTTATATAAATTATCATATGAACTGTCTCACTTTGTTTTCATTATCTGTGATGTACAAATGACGAGTCTCTTTTTTTCTTGCAGAGCCAAATCTACAAGTGCTGTATTCTTCCTCAGCAAAGCCGAAGTGTCACAGCAGTTGTCGTCTACCTGATCGTTCTTCCTTCATCTGGTACAAGAATGGACAGAAAATTCAGGATCAAACATCTTCTACTTATGGAGAGAACTTTTATCATGCAGACAGCTATTCCTGTGCTGTACAAGGATTTGAGCATCATCCTGCTCCTTCAGTGTGTGAGTTTACATCACAGTCTCCTACCAACATGACCTTTAACCTATTGTACTATATATTGATGTACATGTGATTAAGAAATTGCATAGAAGTGAATCAAAATCCCACTAAATGCAAAGTAAGAGCTTACTGTATATTTAAAAAGTTAGTCCACTCAAAATACAAAAAACTTTCTGACTTTTCTAACAATGCAAATATTTATAGTTTAATTTCTATACAATTAAATTGAATGAAATACTGTTTATACTGTTAAGATCAGATAGTGGCGTAGCCAAATGTGCCAGATACCCCAGAGACAGAGACACAGAACAATGTTTTCTTTAGTCCAAAAGTGTTTATTTACTCTAGGAAGGAGGGGGCGCTGACCGAGGAGGTAAGGGGGAAGTTTCCAGGGAGAGGTGTGAGGGAAGAGGATCCAGGAGGGGAGCCTCGGATGAGCGAGGAGACACTGGGATTACGGAGGGAGCCTGGAACACAGAAGAACAGGATTAACACAGGGAAAACTGGATAAGGCAGTGAAAACGAGCATTCACAAGATTATACAAAGCTATGAGAGACACAGCAGGCTAGACTGACCACAGTAGTCAACGTTCAAGCGACGGGCGCCCCTTCTCAGCCTCCTCTTATACTCAGGCAGTCCTGATGACGATGAGGAGCAGCTGGGCTGATTGGTATTGCCAGCACCTGTGCTGGGCTGACTGGCTGCTGGGGAGGCACCGGACAACCGACCAGGGGCCCCAGGATTGTCCCTGTAGAAGTCCTCCAACAAGGAGCGGTCAGCCAGGTAGGAAGCATGTACCCAGGAGCGTTCTTCGGGGCCGTAGCCCTCCCAGTCCACCAAGTACTGGAATCCCCTGCCTCGGCGACGAACGGCGAGCAGCTTCCGAACCGTCCACACAGGGTCACCATCAGCCAGGACCCGTGGGGGCGGAGGAGCAGGAGCAGGGGGAGACAGGACGCTGGTGGACACAGGCTTAAGCTGAGACACGTGAAAGACAGGGTGAACCTTGAGAGCCAGAGGGAGGCGTAAACGAACCGCAACAGGGCTGATGACACGGTCCACTGGGTAGGGGCCAACAAACCGGGGATTCAGCTTGCGGGTGGAGGTCTGGGAGGTCTGGAGGGGCAGGTCCCGGGCCAACAGCCAAACCGTCTGGCCTGGCTGGTATACAGGAGCACGCACCCTCCGCCGGTTGGCAGCCCGGGCAGCCTTCCATACACGTCTACACTGGCGGAGGTGGGCCCGGGTGGAAGGAACTGCCACCTCCAGCTCTTGTTGGGGAAAGAGAGGAGGTTGGTAACCCAGAGAGCATTGAAAAGGGGACATACCAGTGGCGGAGCTCTCCATGGTGTTGAGAGAGTACTCAACCCAGGGAAAATATCTGGACCAGGTTGACGGGTTGCTGGTGGTGACACAGTGAAGAGTTGTCTCGAGTGCCTGGTTAGCACGCTCAGTTTGCCCATTGGTCTGTGGGTGGTGACCCGAGGAGAGGCTGGCTGTGGCCCCAATTCCTCTGCAGAAGGCCTGCCACACCTTGGAGACAAATTGGGGACCACGGTCAGACACAATGTCTGAGGGAATGCCATGAAGGCGGACGACATGGAGGGCAAGGAGGTCTGCCGTCTCTGCTGCAGAAGGAAGCTTGGAGAGTGGAACAAAATGGACAGCCTTAGAAAACTGGTCTACCACTGTCATGATAGTGTCATAGCCCTGGGATACAGGAAGCCCTGTTACAAAGTCCATACCAATGTGGGACCATGGCCGACTGGGGACGGGGAGGGGTTGAAGCAGGCCTGCAGGAGGACGATGCGAAGCCTGACTCCGGGCACAGACGGTGCAGGCAGCTACAAACTCCTTGACATCTCTGTTGAGTGAGGACCACCAGAATCTGCGGCTGATAAACTCTGTGGTCCGACGTACCCCTGGGTGGCAGGCAATGTGGCTGGAGTGACCCCACTCCAACACTTGTGGATGGACAGAGGCAGGGACAAAGAGCCTGTCTTGAGGTCCATTACCTGGATCAGGCTCTGTTTGCTGGGCCTGCCTTACTGTGGCATCGATAGGCCAGGTGACAGCACCCACGACCCGGGAGGAAGGAAGGATGGTAGTGGGTGCCTCTTGGACTTCAGAGGTTCCCCTTGTGACTTGACGGGAGAGAGCATCAGCCCTGATGTTCTTGGAGCCTGGGCGGTAAGTGATGGTGAAATCAAACCGGCTGAAGAATAGGGCCCAGCGAGCCTGTCTGGAGTTGAGTCTTTTTGCCGTCTGCAAGTAGGTTAGATTCTTGTGGTCTGACCACACTATGAACGGCAGCGTCGCTCCCTCCAACCAGTGTCTCCATTCCTTCAGGGCATCATGGACCGCCAGTAGTTCCTTATTTCCCACATCATAGTTCTTCTCCACAGGGTCATAACTTCTTGAAGAAAAAGCGCAGGGATGTATTCTCTGGTCCACCTCAGCCCGTTGGGATAGAACTGCCCCGATGCCCGTATCCGAGGCATCTACTTCCACAATAAACTGTCTCTTAGGATCAGGGAAAACTAACACTGGAGCTGAAACAAACAGGCTCTTGAGCTTACAGAATGCTGCTTCTGCTTTAGGTGTCCAGGAAAAAGGGCGAGAGGTAGAAGTGAGGGCATGGAGAGGGGCTGCTATCTGGCTGAAACCCTTGATGAAACGGCGGACAAAGCCTGCAAACCCCAGGAAACGCCTTAATTGAGTCCGGTCATTAGGACGTGGCCATTCTTCCACCGCCTTGACCTTGGCAGGATCCACACGGGTTTGTCCATTCTCCACCACATTGCCCAGGTAAGTAACAGAGTCTGAGTGGAACACACATTTTTCAGCCTTGACAAACAGACGATTCTCCAACAGCCGCTGAAGAACCAGGCGGACATGCTGGTGGTGTTCTTCCAAGGACCTGGAGAAGATGAGGATGTCATCCAGGTACACCACCACAAAGATGTTAAGCATGTCCCGCAGCACATCGTTCATGAAGGTTTGGAAAACGGCTGGGGCGTTGGACAGGCCAAACGGCATAACCAGGTACTCAAAATGGCCAAGGTGGGTGTTGAAAGCAGTCTTCCATTCATCGCTCTCCCTGATCCGGACTAGGTGGTAGGCGTTGCGGAGGTCAAGCTTTGTGAATACTCTGGCATGGGTGAGTGGCTCGAGTGTGGAACTGATAAGGGGAAGAGGGTATTTATTCTTCACAGTGATGTTGTTTAGTCCACGGAAGTCAATACATGGTCTCAGGCCGCCATCCTTCTTACCCACGAAGAAGAAGCCAGCAGCAAGGGGAGAAGACGAGGGTCTGATAATGCCTGATTGTAAAGATTCTGCAATATAGTTGCGCATCGCCTCCTTCTCTGGGGGAGAGGTTGTAAAGTCGCCCTTTAGGGTAAGGGGCCCCAGGTAGGAGATTGATGGCGCAATCATACGGCCGGTGTGGGGGAAGTGACAGAGCCCTGTCCTTACAAAACACTGGAGCAAGATCGTGGTACTGATGGGGAACACCTGTGAGATCTGGGAGAGAAGACCCCATCTTCAGACTACAGGGCAGTGACAGGGCAGAACATAAGCAGGTTGCATGGCAAGCAGTGCTCCATCCCAGGATTCGACCAGAGGCCCAGGAGATATGGGGGTCGTGTTTCTCCAGCCAAGGTTGACCCAACACCAAGGGCGCGTTAGGGGCATGAAGAACATAGAAACGGATCCACTCTGTGTGAATACCTGAAATAGTGAGTTTGAGAGGTCTGGTAGCATAGGAGATGGCACTCAACTTATGTCCATCGATGGCCAGGGGAGACAGCGAGTGGCTCAAGGCAACTAAGGGGACACCAGCTTGGCAGGCGAAGGAAACATCCATGAGGCACTCATCAGCGCCAGAGTCTATGAGGGCGCTGACAGACAGTGTCTCAGAGCCCCAGGTGAGTGTGACAGGGAAAAGCGATTGGGTCTTTTCTTTTCAGGCTGGGGAAAATCTGTCTTGCTCACCCGTACAGCCCCTGGAGTGAGGTGAGACCGGCCAACCTCCATGGGTTCCCCTGTACCAGGTGTAAAAGGAACCAGGGAATGCACAGGTGTAGGAGGGGGCTGAGCTCGGCCGGCAGAGAACATGGTCGGGGTCTCCATAGCTGGGCGGCTGGCGAGGAGAATTACGATAAGCTTGGTCTGCACGACGCTCCTGAAGTCGGGCGTCCATCTGGAGGGCCAGGGATATTAAATCGTAGAGTTTCAGGGCTGTCACGGACAATTAGATCCTTGATCGCATCACTCAACCCCTTGCGATAGACACACAGAAGGGCATTGGCGCCCCAACGGCTCTCGGCTGCCAGGATCCGGAACTCCAAGGTGTACTGAGCTACAGTGCGTGACCCCTGGCGGATTACCAAAAGACGACTGGCGGCATCCTTCCCATCTACAGGGTGATTGAACACCACCTGGAACTCCCTTTTGAACAGTGAAAAGTCATTAGTAAGAGCAGGGTTGCCCTCAACTGCGGCTATGGCCCAGCTGAGGGCCTCATCGACCAGAAGGGACATGACCAAAGCTATCTTAGACCCATCTGAAGAATATCTGGAGGGCTGATGAGTAAAAAGTAACTCACATTGAGCAAGGAAACCCCGACAGCGGTTGAAGTCACCACCGTACGGCCTAGGACTGACTATGTTGGGCTCGGATTGGGAGTGCAGTGGGGCTGGAGAGACCACAGAGCCAGATGGCACGCTGGGAGAGCTGGGGCTGGTGTCTGCAACGGAAGCCGCAACTTCGGAAACTGAGGTTTGGGCTGAAAGGGTATCCAGGGTTTCCTGAATGTTGGCCAAGGCTCCGGAGATGACGCTCACTTGGTTGGCCAGAGTTGCCACAATTCCTACTGTGGACTGAGACGAAACTTCGAGTGCAGCAATCTGAGATTGAACAGTGGGAAAAGCCTGCTTCAACTCCTTCTGCAGCTCGGCAAGGTCACAGGCCTGTTTGGCAATCAGACCTCTCAGAGCTTCTGGTGTCTGATTCCCTGCCCCTGGGGACCCAGCTTGGCTCATCTTGGCTTGAACGTTCTGTTAAGATCAGATAGTGGCGTAGCCAAATGTGCCAGATACCCCAGAGACAGAGACACAGAACAATGTTTTCTTTAGTCCAAAAGTGTTTATTTACTCTAGGAAGGAGGGGGCGCTGACCGAGGAGGTAAGGGGGAAGTTTCCAGGGAGAGGTGTGAGGGAGGAGGATCCAGGAGGCGGTTGAGGGGAGCTTCGGATGAGCGAGGAGACACTGGGATTACGGAGGGAGCCTGGAACACAGAAGAACAGGTTAACTCAGGGAAAACTGGATAAGGCAGTGAAAACGAGCATTCACAAGATTATACAAAGCTATGAGAGACACAGCAGGCTAGACTGACCACAGCAGTCAACGTTCAAGCGACGGGCGCCCCTTCTCAGCCTCCTCTTATACTCAGGCAGTCCTGATGACGATGAGGAGCAGCTGGGCTGATTGGTATTGCCAGCACCTGTGCTGGGCTGACTGGCTGCTGGGGAGCCACAACATATGCTGCTTCAATCATGTCAAGCTTATGTTTGAAAAACTATTGATCTATGTGTCTAACAGGGAAACGATTTTGGATAATCTACAGAGTGATATAATGTATTATCTTGTGCTTTTAGTGCTTGTTTGTTGAAGATCCTTTAAGCCCTCTATACACATCGGGCCTGATTTACTAAAAGTCTGCGTGTGTAAAAACGTGTGCAAACTTGACATCACCCACAAAAATGTGCAAGCTGATCTACTAACGTAGAGCACTGAGGTTTGCGTCTTGCAACAGTGCGAGAGAATATGCGCTGTCCATTTAGTACGTTTGCCGTAATGAATGTAATGTTAGTAGTTTACCGTAATGAATGTAATATTAGTAGTTTACCGTAATGAATGTAATATTAATAGTTTACCGTAATTAATGTAATATTAGTAGTTTACCGTAATTAATGTAATATGAGGCGTTTCAACCCCAGTGTGCAAAATACAGAGAGGAGAAAATGCAAATATATTATTTAGCACACGCATTGTTATTTACCAAACCTGAAGGTATTATTTCCGACGTTAACTGCGTCTATAAATAAGTTTTGAGGGCAGGTATTAACCGGCTGTTACTATGGAGACGAGGAGACGGAGACACAATGACAGAATACACACAGGACAGAGTTTTTCCACCTGTGTTAATATTTTGGAGTGGAATATTTTTGGTTTTACTAACAGCATTGACTTTGTCACTAATAATCTCCCATATGTGGGTTTTTCTGGTAATATTAGTTTTTCTTATAACTCAATATATTAGTTAACCTCTTCCACTAGAACCTGAACACATTTCATTTTGCGCTTGCAGCTTTCTGCTCGTCCAAACTCTCATTTAAATACTGCTTTCTCCACCCTGTTGCTCCTGTTTTTATTTACGCTGTTATTCTTAGTAGATCACCTGCAAAATGCTCACAAACAAAACGCACAGTCTATTGCACCGTGTACGCATTTTAGTACCCTTTATTTGGGATCTTAGGAAATCAGGCCCATAATGTATTGTTCTACATCTTCGCATTATTACTTAGAAGAAGTAGTAGTATTATAACTGTGCTGTTTAAATTCATTTTATCTTTCAGGTGTCCGTGGTCAATCCTGCAACAGAGTGATTTACACTGACAGAAGCATCTGTGCCTCCAGAGGCTCATCTGTGGACATTTCCTGCACATACAACAGTTCTGAATCTATCACATCATCATTCTGGTTCAGTCCTGATCGTAGTCATCAGTGGCAGAATCCCTCACAGCCTGAGGACCTTAGTAAAGACTCCCAGTATGCAGGTCGTGTTCAGCTCCTTAAAGCAGAGAGAGGACGCTCCACTCTGAGAATCTCTGACCTGAGAGAGAGCGATTCAGCCCAGTATCACTTCACATTCAAAACACAAAGCTTTGAATGGAGGAGTAGTTTACCTGGAACAACTCTGACTGTCACAGGTACTGATGAACACAAACTATTATTTTTGAAGACTTTCACATAAAATTAATTTTATTATATTGAGTACTTTCTCTCATTTACATTTTTGATTGGATTGTCCCAAATTATTTCACTCTGCACTCTGCTGTATTTTACTGTTAACAAATGACATTTTGGGTCCTTCCTCACATATGCAGCTCTCCAGGTGCAGGTGATCACAATAACAGTCCATCAGTCTCATATGGAGGCAGAGCTGAAATGTCTCAGCAGCTGCAGTCCAGCAGGTCGTATTTCTTACGTCTGGTTCAAGAACGGACAGAAAATGATGAAGGAGGAAACTTCTCTTTATTCAGGGCAGTTTAATCCTGGTGACAACATCTCCTGTGCTTTGAAAGGACATGAGGATTACCGCTCTCCTTCAGTGTGTGAGTTGAGTTCACTGTGTCAGTCTGTGTTTCTCCCCAAATTAAACATATACCTGTCATACTCAGAATAATTTCAATTTGGTTCTTCATGTAGATTCATGATGATTATTTTAAAAACATAATAAGAAAGTGATCTGCCTACGGTGTAAAATGATTAAAGGTTTTTTGATTGGTGGTTAGTTTCCACAAGCAGGATCATTGTGTAAGTCCATTGTGACAACTACTCCCGATGATCAATGAGAAACTACTAAAAAAAAGGAAGATCTGAATTAAAATATATGCCAACATATTCTAATCTTAAATGCATGTTTAATCTCTTCCAGATGGTCCAAAGCTTCCCTCTGTGTCAGTGAGTCCCTCTGGTGAAATCATTGAGGCCAGTTCAGTGACTCTGAACTGTAGCAGTGATGCTAACCCAGCAGCTAATTACACCTGGTACAAGGAGAATGTAAATCCAGACCTTCAACCTCTCAGTAAAGAACCACAGCGTGTGTTTAGCTCCATTCAGTCCTCTGACTCTGGAGAGTATTACTGTACAGCTGACAACCAGCTGGGGAAGAGGACATCTGAATACATCTTTATTGATGTGAAATGTAAGTGAAACTGATTTTGAAAGCAACAGATTGAATAAAATTGTCAAATTTATTGCACTTGGATCACAGTCTGTTGTTATTTTATGAGAAGCTCTAGTAGATTTTTAAGAGGCAGTTTAAATCACTATTGTCATATTTACTCTGCGTTACATGATGTTCAAACCATCAAATTCATCATTCCTCTAAGGTTTCAGATGTATTCATTATTTATATAGAATATTCTCCACTGTAGTAACACATCGTCAATTTACTGATAATATATGTTAATACATTTCTTCCAGATGCTCCAAGGCTTCCCTCTGTGTCAGTGAGTCCCTCTGCTGAGATAGTGGAGGGCAGTTCAGTGACTCTGACCTGTAGCAGTGATGCTAACCCAGCAGCTAATTACACCTGGTACAAGGAGAATGAAGACTCACCAAAAGCATCAGGACAGATCTTCACCATCACTGATATCAGACCTGAACACAGTGGGAATTATTACTGTGAAGCCCAGAACAGAAGAGGACGTCATAACTCCACCTTACATCTGATTGTTGTGAAACGTAAGTCTTTCCATTCAGCTACACACACACTGCGCTCAGACTCATTACACACCATGTAATGTGATGCAGGGGGTTTGTGTTTGTGTGATTCACTGCTGACAGAAGGAATCAGCTGACTTCAAATCCTGGTGAGGAAAGATCTGAGCAAGAAAAAACTCTGAATTTACTTGTCAGTGTGTTTCTTATTCACAAGTTATACTTCAAAGGATTATGTGACCTCTGATTAGGCTGAAGTGATGCAGACTTGTTATATTTAACTATTGGAGAGAGAACTGTGCTCATGAATATAAGCAGCCAAGGTGAGATTCCTTCACTGCTTTGCTTCACTCTATGAGCTAAATACTACAAATATTGAGCTGCTGCATTTTTTCATTTAGTAGAGAAAGTTGAGATGTGACCAGGAGTATTCAGACACAACAGATCAAGAAAAGGTTTTAGGACAAACTGTGGACAAATTTTCCAACTGTGTTAGAAAAATTGGAGTTTCTGCTTGATAATAGCTCATTGCAAATATATCAATGCATGTCTGATACATCAGAATTATATCAGTGTCAGTCTAAAGATGCTGCTCGATAGTCCAGCTGTATTGACATTAAAAAATCTATCATATAGTGTGAACACATGAGGTGCAGGCCTGGATGTGTTTTCTGCTTATTATTACCACAAGTAACCTAATAATAAATAATATAGACATTTACAATAAAAATGTATAAAATATATACTAAACTGAAAGAGCTGTTAAGAGTTTAAAATGAAGATAACTGAACATTCATATATTGACTGAAACATTAGACCCAAACATGCTGTAACACCCTGATTAACTGTCAGTGTTTTCTTTTCATCGCTGTTTCCCAGGAACAGGAAAACTAATCATTGCTGGAGTAACAACTGCTGTTCTCCTGTCTATCATAATCCTCTCTGTCTTCCTATGGATGAGGTAAGCAGTTCTGTTTCACTGAATCATTGTTCAAAACTCAGTCATTTGTGTTTTTAATTAATTCTCCTCACCAGGAAAAAGAGAGCCTCCAATCAATCGTCTGAGGCTGAGGAGAGACCAGACGACAGAGAGAGGGTGAGGAGGGAGAGTTATACTATTCTATCCTGGTTTCACACTTCCACACTCACTATCTTAAAGTGACACTAGAAAACTCATCTGACTATGAAGCTCTTCATGTTGTTTCTTAACAATCTACTGCAGGAGGTGCAAGATAACCCTCTGTATGACAGCATGCAGTTCTCCAACAACCAGGCAGATCCTTTCTACTCCAACATCAGATCAGATCAGCTCCACAGACACATGGAGGAACAAGAGGTTCCCGAGTACGCTGCTGTTAACAGACCTGGTAATGCCCCGAGGTGAGCAGCTCTTCAGTGACACAGTAACAGTTTTATTTCATTTTTTCATTTGTTACATCTCCCTGTTACATCTTTATTGTTATGACTGTATAATTGAATGTAATATCATTAGATTAACCTGATATATTGTTTTAATTTCCCCTCTCAGAACCAGAGGTCAGCAAACCTGGGAAGATCCAGCTGCACTGTACAGCACAGTCAACAAAACCTCATGATCACATCAGCAACTATGAGAAAGGTTCCCGTGCACTGTCTTGCTTACTGCTGGAATATTGATTTAAGGGGATCTATTATGCTTTTCTTTATTTTCAGTCATGTATGTTACAATGCTGGCTGTTCATGTTGAAAGTGTCTGAAGGCTGAATTGAGGAAGCATCAACTCACTGTGAAAGTGTTTTGGGAGCGAGTGGAGTCTCCCTCTGCTGGCCGTTTCAGAGATTGCAGGTTTTAGGAAATGGAATTACCTGCATATCAGTCAGTGCAACCTGTAGTTATTGGCTGTAGGTTAGGAAGAGTAAGAAATCTGAGTAGATTTAAGTTTCGTGTTGTTATAGTTTGTGAAATATTTTGTTATAAACCAACTAAGTGTTATATTTTCTGAGGTAATTAATTGATTTGCTAATTTTGGGTAAGGAAATATGTTTTTTAATATATGGGTAAATACTGTTTTACAAAAAGCAAAAAGTCATTAGCTATTTAAAATACAGCATGGTACTTCTGTGGTGAGAAAGTTATTAGTTCAGGTAATATAAGTAAGTGACAGATTGTTGACAGATCCCAGGTTGATTGTGTGTCGATTTGATAGTAATGCCCCAAGGCTCCAGTAGGGGGAGTCGCGCTTCTCTACCTCACTTAATATGCTTAATATACACAAGTGAAGACGATACTTTATTTTCATCCCTCTTCCCTCGCTATTCTGCCTATTTTACAATAATTACCATACAGAAATCATTATAAACATAGCGAGGTGTTGTAGATAATTGTTTTTCTGTCATTGGTTGTCATTATGAGAGAAAGACGGTGAGTTTTATACGTTTATGTTGCTGAAGAGTTTCAAGCTAGCTTCATCACTGTGTACTTTACCTACTGTTATCAGACTGTTACGCTTTGTATTTGAGACTGTCACTGAGATATTGTACTGTATGCCATTTAAGACTTAATACACACGAGTGAAGACAAGAGCAGTGTGCTGTGTTTTCATTCCTTTTTTATAACTGTTCTGTCTATTTTAAGGTCGCAACATTTCCACGTTTGACAGTTTCTTTTTTTATAAGTATGGTATTGGAAACCGTGGTAGCTAGGCTATACCTTTTAAAATGAGCTGATCCCAGACACCCATCATTACAGTCTAAAGTCACTCATAGTATCTTAGATATCATATAGAGTGTTGGGGTGCAAAACCTGCCTAAATAAATATGTTAAAAAATGAAAAATAAATGAATTAAAATTGAAATAATGTATATGTGACAGGGAGCTAGTAGTGTGCAGACATCTTTTTCCAATGTTCTCTTTTTTTCTTTATTATCTAAGCAGGTAACCATTGAATTTTAAAATATATTTCTATAACTGTTTAAGAGTCCCTCTGCTGAGATAGTGGAGGGCAGTTCAGTGACTCTGACCTGTAGCAGTGATGCTAACCCAGCAGCTAATTACACCTGGTACAAGGAGAATGAAGACTCACCAAAAGCATCAGGACAGATCTTCACCATCACTGATGTCAGACCTGAACACAGTGGGAATTATTACTGTGAAGCCCAGAACAGAAGAGGACGTCATAACTCCACCTTACATCTGACTGTTGTGAAAGGTAAGTTATACACACACACACACTCACACACTCACACACACTATCTTATTTAAGAGGTTTATCTGCTTTCTGTTGGTCTCATTTTTTAGGGAAATCAGTGTTTATAAAGAACATCATCAGGTTTATCCTGATGGTCCTGATGCTGATTCCTCTGCTTCTCTTGATTCTGTGGACGAGGTAAAACAATTAAGAAAACATCCCTCCATTTATTTTCCTTAAATATTTTTACATTATCATTTTCTATTAGTTAATCCTTTTTCTTTTTCTTTTATTGTTTCAATCCAGGAAGAAGAAAACTCTGAGCTCCACCACTGACCTGAATGAACCTGTAGAGACTATAGAGGTGAGAGAGAGAAACCTTATTGACAGAACTTACCCTAAAATACAGTTATGATCACTTGGCTCATGAATGCAAGCAAACACATTAATATTGTCAACATGAAGCTGTAAAGTTAATTTATATTTAACATATGACTTGTAGAGTAAAATCCTGTAATGTATTTCACCTGAATAAGATTTTAGCAAATAATTCTGTTTCAAACATGATTTAATACATTTCTAATAAAATCTGATTACATACAATCTCATGAAGTAGGTCCATTAATCCTCATTTTGACATCTCTCCCCATCAGTTGGACTCTCATCTTGACTATGAGGACGTCTCAGACTTGCAGGTCGTCACTGCAGCACAGACAGAAGACGCAGAGGAGCAGGAAGACCTGGAGTAACATCCAGTCAGGTTGGAGCCTCATGAAAGGAAAAACAGGATATCAGATTAATTCATATTACAGATATTTAGGATTAGAGCTTCAATGCAAAGTGTTATTTTAAATGTGTACATACTGTAATTAATCACTTTTGAGGAATCCTGATTGGCTTCTTGTGCAGTTTACTGTATATTTTCACACATCAAACATAATCTCAGTTCTGTCACACTTTGCTGAATGTCTCATTATCCAGGTATTGCAGTGGCTGATATACAATAAACAGCCAGCTTCCACAACATCTCTGTAGTTGGAAACATGATTTCAGTTCCCTCTCACTGCTGCAGAGGGCGACAGTGTGCAGAAAGTTTGAGCTTTAAATAGTTTTTATGTTTATTTTTGACCATCTGAATGTATTTACCAGATATGAAGACAAATCAAATTTTAACCTGTTCTTTTGTGCTGATTTATTTCTCACTTTCCCTGTTTTAGTATGAAACTTGTCACAGTGTAATAGTTTATTATGATTTGGGATGTTGTTAAAATGAAGATGCACAGACACAGTTTGTAATTGTTTGTTTATATTTGTCCATATTTGTTAGTGACAGCTGTAGATCACTGACTGAATCATTTTCATACTTAGACACCTCGACTGTGAGAGTTTATTCCAACTACTGTCAGTGATGGATGGTAAAATGTTGTCTCAGGGTTGTGATTCAGTATCTCTGATGTTTCACTGCCATCTAGTGGTGAAGCTTCAGTGTTGCAGATTCAGGCTTCATCACTGAGGTCTCCCTCCACTGTCTGCTTTAAAGGCTCAGTTCACTTGAGTAACAATAAACATATTTTCTCACTTTCCTCCTAAATTGTGAGATCTGTGTTTATTTCCAAAAGTAGGTTCCCCTGTATTTAAAGTCTGTAAAGTAAGAATAAATATGTGTTCTGAGTTTGACATACCACAGAAAAGTGTGTTGTTAACCACCCTGCCAAATTTGAATGATTAAAAAAAAATCACCAAATATATGAAATTAAGCTTCAAAGTTGTGTAAAACTCTGCTCCCAAACGCTGAAGCCCCGCCCCCTACCAAGTGTCACCTGTCAATCAAAGTCACCACCTCTACCCGAAACATGGATGCTACATCTGAGAGCTTTCTGCTGCTAACTCAGCAGCTAGCTCGGCGGCTAACTGGCTAACTGTAGACTGTAGTAGTAGTAGTGTGTGCAGCAGCAGGGGCGGGTTTATGCTAATCACTAAATGGTTGAAATGCTTTTTACACCTTTTTAAAAAATACATTTATGACCTATTTAATGTGTTTAGAAGAAAATGTCTGAATTCACTTTACACGGTCTTTAGATAAAGGACAGCTCAGTACACAATCTACCTGATAGAACATTTTTTATTTTATTGTTCAGTTAAACTGTATCATGGTTCACAGGTCAAAAGAGATGAACTGCAGAGAGCATCGGTGCATCTTTACACAGCAGAAGAACTGATGTCTGATGAGCTGTGTGTTACAGTCAGAGTGATTGTGAATGAGTGAGTTTACAACTGTAGATATAAAACATGTTATGATCTGATTTAAACTCAGATCTCTGTATCACTTTTTTGATGTACATTAATTTTTATTTGTTTCTTAATACTTGCAATAAACACTGTGCTCAACATGTTACTTCTTACTTCCCATACTGATGCACTACATCTCTTTGAACTCATGGTGGTGTATTCAGTGTCTCAACATGCACTAGAAGTGTGAGGAGATGCATCAAACCAAATGTCACACATATCTAACGTGTTTTCTTTAGACACTGAACTGTCCACACACTTAAAAACATGAAGATGATAAAAAAAGTGTTATTATTTCTCTTCTCTCTTTAAAATGCTAAAAGGCCAGAACACGGTGGTCTTTTTTTTTATATCTACAAAGATCACATTAGGTCTCTAGAAAACAGGAACACTTGGTTGTCATGTACGCCTGTAGTGTCACTTGGCTCGTCATGCATATTCATAGTAATAAGAAAGAGGAAGGAAATGTACTCATTTAAGTTAAGCCAGATATCTGACTTCTGTTCACAGATCACAGACGACGAGCATCTTAACAGACAACGCCCTTCTCTGCTGTAAGTAGAACAGTTTACTGATATGATTATTACATGTTGTTTACATTATTTGATGTATTTTATTGTCTCTGAAGCCTCACAGAGAGATGAGAGGAGCAGCTATGAGTTTAACAGCAGCAGCGAGTGGATTTGTTGTCTTCCTTCTCTCTGTGTCAGGTACTGTATATCTACATTTACATTGTAGGACATTTAGGTTTGATGTATGTTTGATGCAGTATGATGAATAACTTTTAGAAATGGTAAAAATAATATCAGTATTCACTACTGAACGCTATAATGATAATATATTAAGATGTTGAGCTGTGTCTGCGTCATGAGTGGTGGGTGTGGGGCCTGGCTGATATGGTTTGTCCTCCCTCCCTCCATAGATTGTAAGAATCATATATTTTTATTCATGCATATGAATGTATTCATAGTTATATGGTGGTACAGCAATGCACTGAGAATTTTATCTTGTCCTGATGTTTTTAATCTGTTTGTTAATTTCTGCACTCTGTACTGCATAGCTGAACAAATGTTTTAGCTGTTCCTACCACAACAGTTTCCTCTTTCTGTGAAAACGTCTTTACACCTATTTTATTTTAGCCGTTATCAGTAGTTTCCAACACGTCATGTTCTACATTTCTTTGTGGTTTTCACACTTAGCTGTGCAGCAACTTGACCAAAGAACTAACAAAGAGGAAGCTAAACAAGACAAACAGACTCTCTATGATGTTTGTTCTTTTCATCCTGTTCAGTAAAACAACTTTAATGTTCACAGCTTCAATATATTCTTGTTCCTTCACTGCACCTTCAGATTATCTGATGTTCTGTCTCAGTGCAGAGAGATTAACTGTAAACAACATCTAACCAGTTTGTTTGTATGTTAAAATATCTTTGGACGTTTCTATGCCTGTGCATGGAGGCATAATACAGAAATAACATAATGAAAGTCATACAACATTTACAAAGTGTGGACAAATTAAATTAACATGAGCAAAAACAATGACAAAGAAAAATTCTCAGTGTTAATAAGGTGAAAACAACACTGATGCATCACTGATCTGCTGCTTTAACCGCCCAAAAGTGACATTTTTACTCATTTTATGTTTGTAAAGTAAAAGCTTGCAGAATGAATGGACTAAAGCTGAAACGCTCAGCAGTAACAAATGATAAAATATAATAATCAACTGATAAAATACTGTATTCCAGTTCAGTTCTAGTTAGATTGATGCACAATGAGGAGCTTTAAATGACAACAACTGAAGATAAAATCATATTGGTGCCATGATCCACTTTGTCTTATTCACTGATTCTTAACTTGTTATAAATCTGATTGTGGTTTCTGATGTACTCTGTGTTACAGTGGTACAGGGTCAGAATGACTGGGGAGTGACTTACACTTCTACTCACATCTGTGCCTTAAAAGGATCATCAGTGGTCATAAAATGCACCTACAGATACCCATCCAGAGTAAATAATGATGATACTGCAGTTGGTGAAACACTATGGTTCACTAAGCTGAGTAATAATGAACCTGTGGATCTGAGAAGAGACTCAGAGTACGCAGGTCGTGTGCAGTATCACTGTGATAAGAACGACTGTACTCTGAGAATCACAGACCTGAGAGAGAGAGACTCAGCTGAGTACAAGTTCATGTTCATAACAAACCAACCAGAAGAGAAATATACTGGTTCACCTGGAGTCACTTTGACTGTCACAGGTAACATTTTCACTGGGTGATTTAATCTAGTTTCAAATGGTTAATATCTTGGAAATAGTTCAGTGAATGTTTGTGTGTGTATGAACATAAATTACATTTCTGTTCTTTCTTCACAGTTCCAGATATCCAGGTGATCCCATCAACAACCAGTTCTTCCTGGGCAGAGCTGAAGTGTCACAGCAGCTGTAGTATACCTGATCCTTCTTCATTCATCTGGTACAAGAATGGACAGAATATTAGTGGAGAAACATCTTCTTCTTATTCAACCAAGATCAATCATGCAGACAGCTATTCCTGTGCTGTTACAGGATATGAGGATTTCCCTTCTCCTTCAGTTTGTGAGTTTTCTTCACAGTCTTCCACTAACATAACAGCATCTTGTGAAGCCTTTTATCTAAAGTACTGTACAATGACTTCATGTATTTCTAGTACGAGTGACCTCACTGCCTCACTTGTTATTGGCACCATGTCTTTCTCATTGAGCTCTAATGTTGTCAATATCGATACAATACAACCTGCTCTGTGTTACTGCAGAGACATTTTTTAAAATAGTACCAATAGTCACCTACTATTAGAGAAACTTTTGTACCAAGAGTGTGACAACTAGATTATTATAGATTATTTTATCTTCAGTCTGTGAAATGGGGGGCATCACTACTGTCTTTACAACACATTTCACATTCTGTACACACACACACACACACACACACACACACACACACGACTAAGTATGTAGGACTAGCTGTGTTGCTTAATTTTAATTATTATTATTATTATTAATTTTATCTTTCAGGTGTTGATGGTCAATACTGCAACAGAGTGATTTACACTGACAGAAGCATCTGTGCCTCCAGAGGTTCATCAGTGGACATTTCTTGCACATACAGCAGTTCTGAATCTATCAAATCATCATTCTGGTTCAGTCCTGATCGTAGTCATCAGTGGCAGAATCCCTCACAGCCTGAGGACCTTAGTAAAGACTCCCAGTATGCAGGTCGTGTTCAGGTCCTTGAAACAGAGAGAGGACGCTCCACTCTGAGAATCTCTGACCTGAGAGAGAGCGATTCAGCCCAGTATCACTTCACATTCAAAACACAAAGCTTTGAATGGAGGAGTAGTTTACCTGGAACAACTTTGACTGTCACAGGTAACGTTTTTACTGGATGATTTAATCTAGTTTCAAATGGTTAATATCTTGGAAATAGTTCAGTGAATGTTTGTGTGTGTATGAACATAAATGACATTTCTGTTCTTTCTTCACAGTTCCAGATATCCAGGTGATCCCATCAACAACCAGTTCTTCCTGGGCAGAGCTGAAGTGTCACAGCAGCTGTAGTATACCTGATCCTTCTTCATTCATCTGGTACAAGAATGGACAGAATATTAGTGGAGAAACATCTTCTAATTATTCAACCAAGATCAGTGATTTAGACAGCTATTCCTGTGCTGTTACAGGATATGAGGATTTCCCTTCTCCTTCAGTTTGTGAGTTTTCTTCAGTCTTCCACTAACATAACAGCATCTTGTGAAGTCTTTTATCTAAAGTACTGTACAATGACTTCATGTATTTCTAGTATGAGTGACCCCACTGCCTCACTTGTTATTGGCACCATGTTTTTCTCATTGAGCTCTACTGTTGTCAGTGTCAATATAATACAACCTGCTCTGTGTTACTGCAGAGATTTTTTTTAAATAGTATCTCACCTATTAGAGAAACTTTTGTACCAAGAGTTTGACAACTAGATTATTATAGATTATTTTATCTTCAGTCTGTGAAATGGGGGGCATCACTACTGTCTTTACAACACATTTCACATTCTGTACACACACACACACACACACACACACACACACACACACACACACACACACACACACAAACACACACACACACACGACTAAGTATGTAGGACTAGCTGTGTTGCTTAATTTTTATTATTATTATTATTATTAATTTTATCTTTCAGGTGCCCGTGGTCAATCCTGTAACAGAGTGATTTACACTGACAGAAGCATCTGTGCCTCCAGAGGCTCATCAGTGGACATTTCCTGCACATACAGCAGTTATGGATATGTAACATTATCATCATCATTCTGGTTCAGACCTGATCGTAGTCATCAGTGGCAGAATCCCTCACAGCCTGAGGACCTTAGTAAAGACTCCCAGTATGCAGGTCGTGTTCAGGTCCTTAAAACAGAGAGAGGACGCTCCACTCTGAGAATCTCTGACCTGAGAGAGAGCGATTCAGCCCAGTATCACTTCACATTCAAAACACAAAGCTTTGAATGGGGGATTAGTTTACCTGGAACAACTCTGACTGTCACAGGTACTGATGAACACAAACTGATGATGAAGTCAGTGTATCAGAAGTTAACATGTTAAAATATTTATATTCATCGTGAAATTGTGTTCTTGCTCATCGAGATTGTGGATAATCACTTCAGTTTGATATAATAAAAATTTACCAGTCCAAAAGATTTAAAAATATATATTTCTGAGGCAATAACTGATCAAACAAATGAAAAGCACACAGTTAAATTGAAGTTTAACTTAGACAAGTTCCATTAAAAAAGCAAAAGGCAAAAATATATTGAATATATTATGGGTACGGTTGAGGACGGTGAGACTGATGTTTAGTCTCCTCTGTATTTGATGTTGTACTGGTAGCAAGTTAGTTACAGTGCATTTTATGACATTTCTGTTCACAGATCCAGATGTAAAGATGCAGGTGTTTCGATCTTCCAGCGGTCCAAAGCTGATTTGTTTCAGCAGCTGTCTTCCTCCTCGTCGTTCTTCCTATGCCTGGTACAGAAATGAGGAGAAAATTGAGGAAGAAACGTTTCCTTCTTATGGAGGATCTGTTGATCCTGCACACAGTTATTCCTGTGCCATTAACGGATATCGCTCTCTTCCAGTGTGTAAGTGTACTCCACTGTTTCACTAACAAAATGTCATCTGGTGGAAACTTGAGCCCGAAGTGACAGAGCATGAAGGGTCCCATGCTCTCAGGGGCCTTGACATTTGTAGTTCTCGATACACATTAATCCAGTGTATTAAAATCAAAAGGTTTGGGTAGAGTATAACACTAATTACAGCTTATATGTTTATCAAATATTATCTTTAGATCTAGTCACATTACCTCTGTCAAAACTTACAAACACCTCTATCAAACAGTTTGGCAAAGCAGCAGATATATGGCAGCATAATTACCTGAGTGTCCACAGCATCCGTCAAAGATGCGGGGGCCAATCTGCTGCTACTCCCTCTGCTCTCTAGATCTGTTTGCCAGACCGTCTTGCATCTCTGAAGCTTGAAATTTATTTATAAATGTATATGAAAGCCTTTATTTAGTGACAGTTTACTTAAAAAGTATTTAATGGTCCCATTTTATTTGTTCACAATACATTTGGTCTATTTTACATAGTATTTCGTTTCTGATGTCGGACAATAATCAATTAAATTCATGAGCCAATTGAAAAGTTTATGTTCTATAATAACACATTCTCATGTTAACGCTTGTTTGTACAATCTCCTCCAGATGCTCCAAAGCTTCCCTCTGTGTCAGTGAGTCCCTCTGGTGAAATCATTGAGGGCAGTTCAGTGACTCTGACCTGTAGCAGTGATGCTAACCCAGCAGCTAAATACACCTGGTACAAGAAGAATGTAAATCCAGACCTCCAACCTCTCAGTAAAGAACCACAGCTTGTCTTCAGCTCCATCCAGTCCTCTGACTATGGAGAGTATTACTGTACAGCTGAGAACCAGCCATGGAGGTGGGCATCCGAATACATCTTTATTGATGTGAAATGTGAGTAAAACAGATTATTTATAAAGCAACATACAGCTCTTAATCTCCTCAACCTTGTTAAAAAACACTGGGAGAGATTCGTCTGACTCAACGTATAATACATCATTGTATCCTGCATGATAATATTAATGAATGTTTTTTTGCACACCAGATGCTCCAAAGCTTCCCTCTGTGTCAGTGAGTCCCTCTGATGAAATCATTGAGGGCAGTTCAGTGACTCTGACCTGTAGCAGTGATGCTAACCCAGCAGCTAAATACACCTGGTACAAGAAGAACCAACCACTGTTTCCTGCACAAGAAGGAAATTATAAATTCACTTCCATCAGCTCTGAGGACAGAGGGATGTACTACTGTAAGTCTGAGAATCAGTATGGATGGATCAACTCATCGTCTCTCTTCATAGATGTCCTGTGTAAGTAGTAAAGTTTAAATCCAAAATTTTAAGTCGACACAGTACCTGTAACCCCTTCCTTTTATCTCTCCGTCCTTTTTTTCTTCCCTCCTTCCTTCCATCTTTTAATGGTCCGGCCCACATGAGATCAATTTGGGCTGTATGTGGCCCTTGATTGAAAATGAGTTTGACCCTCCTGTGTTAGTATATTACGGAGACAATGCAAAGCAATGCTAAAAGCAAATTAATTGACTCAACATATAAAACATCATTGTATCCTGCATAATACTATTAATGAATGTTTTTTTTCGCACACCAGATGCTCCAAAGCTTCCCTCTGTGTCAGTGAGTCCCTCTGGTGAAATCATTGAGGGCAGTTCAGTGACTCTGACCTGTAGCAGTGATGCTAACCCAGCAGCTAAATACACCTGGTACAAGGAGAATGTAAATCCAGACCTTCAACCTCTCAGTAAAGAACCACAGCTTGTCTTCAGCTCCATCCAGTCCTCTGACTCTGGAGAGTATTACTGTACAGCTGAGAACCAGCTGGGGAAGAGGACATCTGAATACATCTTTATTGATGTGAAATGTGAGTGAAACTGATTATTTAAAAAGCAACAGATTTAATAAAATTGTCAGATTTATTGCACCTGGATCACAGTCTACTGTTATTTTATGAGAAACTCTCATAGATTTATAAGAGGCAGTTTAAATCACTATTGTCATATTTACTCTGCGTTACAGGATGTTCAAACCATCAAATTCATAATTCCTCTAAGGTTTCAGATGTATTCATTATTTGTATAGAATATTCTCCACTATAGTAACACATCCTCAATTTACTGATAATCTATGTTAATTTAATTAATTGTTTAATTTAATGTTTCTTCCAGATACTCCAAAGCTTCCCTCTGTGTCAGTGAGTCCCTCTGGTGAAATCATTGAGGGCAGTTCAGTGACTCTGACCTGTAGCAGTGATGCTAACCCAGCAGCTAAATACACCTGGTACAAGAAGAATGTAAATCCAGACCTTCAACCTCTCAGTAAAGAACCACAGCTTGTCTTCAGCTCCATCCAGTCCTCTGACTCTGGAGACTATTACTGTACGGCTGAAAACCAGCTGGAGAAGAGGACATCTGAATACATCTTTATTGATGTGAAATGTGAGTGAAACTGATTTTGAAAGCAACAGATTGAATAAAATTGTCAGATTTATTGCACCTGGATCACAGTCTGCTGTTATTTTATGAGAAGCTCTCATAGATTTATAAGAGGCAGTTTAAATCATTACTGATATATTTACTCTGCGTTACAGGATGTTCAAACCATCAAATTCATAATTCCTCTAAGGTTTCAGATGTATTCATTATTTGTATAGAATATTCTCCACTGTAGTAACACATCCTGAATTTACTGATAATCTATGTTAATTTAATTAATTGTTTAATTTAATGTTTCTTCCAGATGGTCCAAAGCTTCCCTCTGTGTCAGTGATTCCCTCTGGTGAAATCATTGAGGGCAGTTCAGTGACTCTGACCTGTAGCAGTGATGCTAACCCAGCAGCTAAATACATCTGGTACAAGGAGAATGAAGACTCACCAAAAGCATCAGGACAGATCTTCACCATCACTGATGTCAGACCTGAACACAGTGGGAATTATTACTGTGAAGCCCAGAACAGAAGAGGACGTCATAACTCCACCTTACATCTGACTGTTGTGAAAGGTATGTTACACTCACACACACACACACACACACACACACACACACACACACACACACACACACACACACACACACACACACTCACACACACACACACACACACACACACACACACACATCTGTACACAACACAAGAGGTTTAATCTGCTTTCTGTTGGTCTCATTTTTTAGGGAAATCAGTATTTATGAAGAACATCATCAGGTTGATTCTGACGGTCCTGATGCTGATTCCTCTGCTCCTCTTGATTCTGTGGACGAGGTAAAACAATTAAGAAAACATCCCTCCATTTATTTTCTTTAAATATTTTTAAAGTTTTTTCTATTAGTTAATCCTTTTTCTTGTTCTTTTATTGTTTCAATCCAGGAAGAAGAAAACTCTGAGCTCCACCACTGACCTGAACGAACCTGTAGAGACTATAGAGGTGAGAGAGAGAAACCTTATTGACAGAACTTACCCTAAAATACAGTTATGATCACTTGGCTCATGAATGCAAGCAAACACATTTATATTGTCAACATGAAGCTGTAAAGTTAATTTATATTTAAAATATGACTTGTACAGTAAAATCCTGTAATGTATTTCACCTGAATAAGATTTTAGCAAATAATTCTGTTTCAAACATGATTTAATACATTTCTAATAAAATCTTATTACGTGCCATTTTCACAAAGGAGGTTCATTAGTCCTTATTTTGACATCTCTCCCCATCAGTTGGACTCTTGTCTTCAATACGACAACGTCCCAGACTTGTAGGTCGTCACTGCAGCACAGACAGAAGACACAGAGGAGCGGGAAGACCTGGAGTAAAATCCAGTCAGGTTGGAGCCTCATGAAATGAAAACAGGCTGATATCAGATTAATACATATTATAGATATTTAGGATGCGAGTGCAATGCAAAGTGTTATTTTAAATGTGTACATACTGTAATTAATCACTTTTGAACTTTTGAGGAATCCTGATTGGCTTCTTGTGCAGTTTTCTGTATATTTTCACACATCAAACATAATCTCAGTTCTATCACACTTTGCTGAATGTCACATTATCCAGGTATTGCAGTGGCTGATATACAATAAACAGCCAGCTTCCACAACATCTCTGTAGTTGGAAACATGATTTCAGTTCCCTCTCACTGCTGCAGAGGGCGACAGTGTGCAGAAAGTTTCAGCCATAAATAGTTTGTATGTTTATTTTTGACCATCTGAATGTATTAAACAGCTAAGAAGACAAATAAAATTTAAATCCTTTCTTAAAATCTGTTCTTTTCTGCTGATTTATTTCTCACTTTCCCTGTGTTTTAGTATGAAACTGGTCACAGTGTAATAGTTTATTATGATTTGGGATGTTGTTAAAATGAAGATGCATAGACAAAGTTTGTAATTGTTTGTTTATATTTGTCCATATTTGTTAGTGACAGCTGTAGATCACTGACTGAATCATTTTCATACTTACACACCTCGACTGTGAGAGTTTGTTCCAACTACTGTCAGTGATGGATGGTAAAATGTTGTCTCAGGGTTGTGATTCAGTATCTCTGATGTTTCACTGCCACCTAGTGGTGAAGCTTCAGTGTTGCAGATTCAGCCTCCATCACTGAGGTCTCCCTCCTAAATTATCAGATCTGTGTGTTTATTTCCAAAGGTAGGTTCCCCTGTATTTAAAGTCTGTGTAAAGTAAGAATAAATATGTGTTCTGAGTTTGACATACCACAGAAAAGTGTGTTGTTAACCACCCTGACAAATTTAAAGCTATCCTTACCTTTGTTACATTTTTACACTTTTTTGTTTTGGTTAAAATGCTATTAATAAGGTAATGGCACTCTAAAATGTTAGATCCACCAGGCACAGACACAAAACATTATTCCATTCTCATAATATTCAGCGAAAACTTTGACCAATCATATCATTTGGTCCCAATGATATGGCTGAGCGACCTGCCTGTTTTCCCTTTCCGCATTACGTAATCGAGCGCGCACCCTTACCCGGAAGAGAGTCTGTTGTGGGTCCACGGCATTATAATACATCCATGATACACGGAGATAACCGTAAACAGACAGTAAAGACTGACAATGACAAACAAAAGCGGGACACGGCTTCCACCTCCAGCCGCTCCCTCGGGGATGAAGAAAAGTATATTGGAAAAAGCCACAAAGAAAGAGCTTGATGCAACAAGAGCTAAAACAAGAATCAACATCGACTCTGCTTTCCAGCGATGGAGGAGTCTGATGAAGCTTCATTCAGAGCTAAAAGTGGAATAAAATGGTCGCGGAGTTTCTGCTTGAAAGGTATTTTTATTTTGCATTATCTAACATACAACATCTGTAGCAGGGTGTGTATGTGGTCTGGAAACAATATTACAAACGGTAACATTAATCACCATGGCAACAGTGGTATTCATGTAACGAGGCTATCGTGTAAATCATAAACATTCAATAAACATAAGAATTGACATCAATAAACATTACAATTTCTCTCAAAGTAATATATTAATGTGTTAATGGTAATAAAATAAGTTGTTGCTATTTATGGCACTAATAACAGAAAACCGTTATTAACGTTATAGAAATGCGCTAGCATAATGCTAATGAGTGATAACGAGTGCTATAACTGCCGTTTAAATCCTATAAATGCCGTCAGATTTACATAAATCAATAAACAGGTTATAGTTAAACAAACAATCAGTGGAACATCAATTGACATAACTTACTTATCATTTAAGGACGCACATTAGGGAAAATAAAGTTAGCCGGCTTCATAGCGTGTAACACAATAACCGGGCAGGGAGGAAACCATGGCAACAACAAACTTAGGTTCCGCCTTCAGTCTTTCTAACATGTGATGTGATAACGTTATGTTTGACTGTATATGTTGTAACATTTACCGGATCACGTTTTAACTTTCTGCCGTAACAACCCGTCCACTCACGTTACTATGTCTGTGTGCATGTGCATTGTCTTGGTCATCAATATTGTAGTGCGCGTTGATGGAGGGGGAGGGGGGTGCTGGAGGGGAAGAGAGAGCGGGGGTGGGACATAGGAGGGAGGAGGGGTTGTTGCTGTTCAAGTTTTTTTCAGTGTGCTGTGTGAAATGCAAGCAAGGTATTATTATTTAAAAAATCACAAAATATATGAAATTAAGCTTCAAACTTGTTTAAAACTCAGCTTTTTTTTCTGCTACCAAACGCTGTGGGAGTGCCCGCCGAATCCGCTGAAACCCCGCCCCCTACCAAGTGTCACCTGTCAATCAAAGTCACCTCTACCCGAAACATGGATGCTACGTCTGAGAGCTTTCTGCTGCTAACTCAGCTGCTAGCTTGGCGGCTAACTCAGCTAACAGTACACTGTAGTAGTAGTAGTAGTAGTAGTGTGTGCTGAATGTATTTATACCTCTACAGCAGCAGGGGCGGGTTTATGCTAATCACTAAATCCTGAACACAGAAATCTTGAAACACAGTTTGTGAAGCCTAGCTCCACAATTCAAATCTAAGTGGTTGAAATGCTTTTTACACCTTTTTTAGAAAAACATTTATGACCTATTTAATGTGTTTAGAAGAAAATGTCTCAATTCACTTTACACTGTCTTTAGATAAAGGACATCTCAGTACACAATCTACCCAATAGGACATTTTTTATTTTATTGTTCAGTTAAATTGTGTCATGGTTCACAGGTCAAAGAGATGAACTGTAGAGAGCATCGGTGCATCTTTACACAGCAGAAGAACTGATTTTGATGTGCTCTGTGTTACAGTCAGAGTGATTGTGAATGAGTGAGTTTACACCTGTAGACATAAAACATGTTATGATCTAATTTAAACTCAGATCTCTGTATCACTTTTTTGATGTACATTAATTTGTATTTGTTTCTTAATACTTGCAATAAACACTGTGCTCAGCATGTTACTTCTTACTTCCCATACTGATGCACTACATCACTTTGAACTCATGGTGGTGTATTCAGTGTCTCAACATGCACTTGAAGTGTGAGGAGATGCATCAAACCAAATGTCACACATATGTCACATGTTTTCTTTAGACACTGAACTGTCCACACACTTAAAAACATGAAGATGATAAAAAAAGTGTTATTATTTCTCTTCTCTCTTTAAATTGCTAAAAGGCCAGAAAACTGGTGATTATCTCTTCAAAGATCACATTAGGTCTCTAGAAAACAGGAAACTTGCTTGTCACGTATGCCTATACTGTCACTTGGCCCCTCATGCATATTCATAATAATAAGAAAGAGGAAGTAAATGTACTCTTTTAAGTTAAGCCTGTTATCTGACTTCTGCTCACAGATCACAGAAGACGAGTATCTCAACAGACAACGTCCTTCTCTGCTGTAAGTAGAACAGTTTACTGATATGATTATTACATGTTGTTTACATTATTTGATGTATTTTATTGTCTCTGAAGCCTCACAGAGAGATGAGAGGAGCAGCTATGAGTTTAACAACAGCAGCGAGTGGATTTGTTGTCTTCCTTCTCTCTGTGTCAGGTACTGTATATCTACATTTACATTGTAGGACATTTAGGTTTGATGTATGTTTGATGCAGTATGATGAATAACTTTTAGAAATGGTAAAAATAATATCAGTGTTCACTGATTAACACTGTAATAATATTATATTAAGATGTTGAGCTGTGTCTGTGTCATGAGTGGTGGGGGTGGGCCCTGGCTGATATGGTTTGTCCTCCCTCACTCCATAGATTGTAAGAATCATATATTTTTATTCATGCATATGAATATATTCATAGTTATGTGATGGTACAGCAATGCACTGAGAATTTCATCTTGTCCTGATGTTTTTAATCTGTTTGTTAACTTCTGCACTCGTACTGTAGAGCTGGACAACTGTTTTAGCTGGTACAACCACAACAGTTTCCTCTTTGTGTGAAAACTTCTTGACACCTATTTTATTTTAGTTGCTCTAGTTTCCAACACGTCATGCTCTACATTTCTTTGTGGTTTTCACACTTAGCTGAGCAGCAACTTGAGCAAAGAACTTACAAAGAGGAAGCTAAACAAGACTAGCACAGACTCTCTAATGATTCAGTTTCTTCTTCTCATCCTGTTCAGTAAAACAACTTTAATGTTCACAGCTTCAATATATTCTTGTTCCTTCACTCCACCTTCAGATTATCTGATGTTCTGTCTCAGTGCAGAGAGATTCACTGTAAACATCTAACCAGTTTGTTTGTATGTTAAAAATATCTTTGGACATTTCTATGCCTGTGCATGGAGGCATAATACAGAAATAACATAATGAAAGTCATACAACAGTTATAAAGTGTGGACAAATTAAATTAACATGAGCAAAAACAATGACACAGAAAAAGTCTCAGTGTTAATAAGGTGATAACAACACCGATGCATCACTGATCTGCTGCTTTAACCGCCCAAAAGTGACATTTTTACTAATTTTATGTTTGTAAAGTAAAAGCTTGCAGATTGAATGGACTAAAGCTGAAACACTCAGCAGTAACACATGATAAAATATAATAATCAACAGATAAAATACTGTATTCTAGTTCAGTCCTAGTTAGATTTATGCACAATGAGGAGCTTTGAATGACAACAACTGAAGATAAAATCATATTGGTGCCATGATCCACTTTGTCTTATTCACTGATTCTTAACTTGTTATAAATCTGATTGTGGTTTCTTTTCTAATGTGCTCTGTGTTACAGTGGTACAGGGTCAGAATGGCTGGGGAGTGACTTACACTTCTACTCACATCTGTGCCATAAAAGGATCAACAGTGGACATACACTGCACCTACAGATACCCATCCAGGATAAATAATGTTGATACTGCAGTTGGTGAAACATTCTGGTTTACTAAGAGGAGTAATTATGAACCTGTGGATCTGAGAACAGTCTCAGAGTACGCAGGTCGTGTGCAGTATCGCTGTGATAAGAACGGCTGCACTCTGAACATCACAGACCTGAGAGAGAGAGACTCAGCTGAGTACAAGTTCAGGTTCATAACAAACCAACCAGGAGGGAAATATACTGGTTCACCTGGAGTCACTTTGACTGTCACAGGTAACATTTTCATTGGAAGATTGAATTTAGTTTCAAATGGTTAATATCTTGGAAATAGTTCTGTGAATGTTTGTTTGTGTCTGAACATAAATGACATTTCTGTTCTTTCTTCACATATCCAGATCTCCAGGTTGAGGTGATTCCATCAACAATCAATTCTTCCTCAGCAGAGCTGAAGTGTCACAGCAGCAGTTGTCGTCTACCTGATCGTTCTTCCTTCATCTGGTACAAGAATGGACAGAAAATTAGTGGAGAAACATCTTCTACTTATTCAACCAACTTCTATGATACAGACAGCTATTCCTGTGCTGTTACAGGATATGAGGATTTCCCCTCTCCTTCAGTTTGTGAGATTTCTTCTCAGTCTTCCACTAACATAACAGCATCTTGTGAAGCCTTTTATCTAAAGTACTGTACAATGTGTTTTTCTCATTGAGCTCTACTGTTTTCCGTATCAGTACAATACAAAGTGCTCTGTGTTACTGCAGAGAAATGTGTTGATTTAACAGTTTAGCTCATGTGAAACACACACACACACTCACACAACTAAGTATTTAGGGCTAACTGTGCTGTTTTAAATTAATTGTATCTTTCAGGTGTCCATGGTCAATCCTGCAACAGAGTGATTTACACTGACACAAGCATCTGTGCCTTCAGAGGCTCATCAGTGGACATTTCCTGCACATACAACAGTTCTGAATCTATCACATCATCACTCTGGTTCAGTCCTGATCGTAGTCATCAGTGGCAGAATCACTCACAGCCTGAGGACCTTAGTAAAGACTCCCAGTATGCAGGTCGTGTTCAGCTCCTTGAAACAGAGAGAGGACGCTCCACTCTGAGAATCTCTGACCTGAGAGAGAGCGATTCAGCCCAGTATCACTTCACATTCAAAACAAGAAGCTTTGAATGGAGGAGTAGTTTACCTGGAACAACTCTGACTGTCACAGGTACTGATGAACACAAACACTGACACAGTACATTTAAACAAGCTGACTACAAACTAATGGAGAATAATTTAATTTGTTGTTAAATGATCCACCAGTTTAGTTGGTCACTTATATAAATTATCATATGAACTGTCTCACTTTGTTTTCATTATCTGTGATGTACAAATGACGGGTCTCTTTTTTTCTTGCAGAGCCAAATCTACAAGTGCTGTATTCTTCCTCAGCAAAGCCGAAGTGTCACAGCAGTTGTCGTCTACCTGATCGTTCTTCCTTCATCTGGTACAAGAATGGACAGAAAATTCAGGATCAAACATCTTCTACTTATGGAGAGAACTTTTATCATGCAGACAGCTATTCCTGTGCTGTACAAGGATTTGAGCATCATCCTGCTCCTTCAGTGTGTGAGTTTACATCACAGTCTCCTACCAACATGACCTTTAACCTATTGTACTATATATTGATGTACATGTGATTGAAGAAATTGCATAGAAGTGAATCAAAATCCCACTAAATGCAAAGTAAGAGCTTACTGTATATTTAAAAAGTTAGTCCACTCAAAATACAAAAAACTTTCTGACTTTTCTAACAATGCAAATATTTATAGTTTAATTTCTATACAATTAAATTGAATGAAATACTGTTTATACTGTTAAGATCAGATAGTGGCGTAGCCAAATGTGCCAGATACCCCAGAGACAGAGACACAGAACAATGTTTTCTTTAGTCCAAAAGTGTTTATTTACTCTAGGAAGGAGGGGGCGCTGACCGAGGAGGTAAGGGGGAAGTTTCCAGGGAGAGGTGTGAGGGAAGAGGATCCAGGAGGGGAGCCTCGGATGAGCGAGGAGACACTGGGATTACGGAGGGAGCCTGGAACACAGAAGAACAGGATTAACACAGGGAAAACTGGATAAGGCAGTGAAAACGAGCATTCACAAGATTATACAAAGCTATGAGAGACACAGCAGGCTAGACTGACCACAGTAGTCAACGTTCAAGCGACGGGCGCCCCTTCTCAGCCTCCTCTTATACTCAGGCAGTCCTGATGACGATGAGGAGCAGCTGGGCTGATTGGTATTGCCAGCACCTGTGCTGGGCTGACTGGCTGCTGGGGAGGCACCGGACAACCGACCAGGGGCCCCAGGATTGTCCCTGTAGAAGTCCTCCAACAAGGAGCGGTCAGCCAGGTAGGAAGCATGTACCCAGGAGCGTTCTTCGGGGCCGTAGCCCTCCCAGTCCACCAAGTACTGGAATCCCCTGCCTCGGCGACGAACGGCGAGCAGCTTCCGAACCGTCCACACAGGGTCACCATCAGCCAGGACCCGTGGGGGCGGAGGAGCAGGAGCAGGGGGAGACAGGACGCTGGTGGACACAGGCTTAAGCTGAGACACGTGAAAGACAGGGTGAACCTTGAGAGCCAGAGGGAGGCGTAAACGAACCGCAACAGGGCTGATGACACGGTCCACTGGGTAGGGGCCAACAAACCGGGGATTCAGCTTGCGGGTGGAGGTCTGGGAGGTCTGGAGGGGCAGGTCCCGGGCCAACAGCCAAACCTTCTGGCCTGGCTGGTATACAGGAGCACGCACCCTCCGCCGGTTGGCAGCCCGGGCAGCCTTCCAGACAAGTCTACACTGGCGGAGGTGGGCCCGGGTGGAAGGAACTGCCACCTCCAGCTCTTGTTGGGGAAAGAGAGGAGGTTGGTAACCCAGAGAGCATTGAAAAGGGGACATACCAGTGGCGGAGCTCTCCATGGTGTTGAGAGTACTCAACCCAGGGAAAATATCTGGACCAGGTTGACGGGTTGCTGGTGGTGACACAGTGAAGAGTTGTCTCGAGTGCCTGGTTAGCACGCTCAGTTTGCCCATTGGTCTGTGGGTGGTGACCCGAGGAGAGGCTGGCTGTGGCCCCAATTCCTCTGCAGAAGGCCTGCCACACCTTGGAGACAAATTGGGGACCACGGTCAGACACAATGTCTGAGGGAATGCCATGAAGGCGGACGACATGGAGGGCAAGGAGGTCTGCCGTCTCTGCTGCAGAAGGAAGCTTGGAGAGTGGAACAAAATGGACAGCCTTAGAAAACTGGTCTACCACTGTCATGATAGTGTCATAGCCCTGGGATACAGGAAGCCCTGTTACAAAGTCCATACCAATGTGGGACCATGGCCGACTGGGGACGGGGAGGGGTTGAAGCAGGCCTGCAGGAGGACGATGCGAAGCCTGACTCCGGGCACAGACGGTGCAGGCAGCTACAAACTCCTTGACATCTCTGTTGAGTGAGGACCACCAGAATCTGCGGCTGATAAACTCTGTGGTCCGACGTACCCCTGGGTGGCAGGCAATGTGGCTGGAGTGACCCCACTCCAACACTTGTGGATGGACAGAGGCAGGGACAAAGAGCCTGTCTTGAGGTCCATTACCTGGATCAGGCTCTGTTTGCTGGGCCTGCCTTACTGTGGCATCGATAGGCCAGGTGACAGCACCCACGACCCGGGAGGAAGGAAGGATGGTAGTGGGTGCCTCTTGGACTTCAGAGGTTCCCCTTGTGACTTGACGGGAGAGAGCATCAGCCCTGATGTTCTTGGAGCCTGGGCGGTAAGTGATGGTGAAATCAAACCGGCTGAAGAATAGGGCCCAGCGAGCCTGTCTGGAGTTGAGTCTTTTTGCCGTCTGCAAGTAGGTTAGATTCTTGTGGTCTGACCACACTATGAACGGCAGCGTCGCTCCCTCCAACCAGTGTCTCCATTCCTTCAGGGCATCATGGACCGCCAGTAGTTCCTTATTTCCCACATCATAGTTCTTCTCCACAGGGTCATAACTTCTTGAAGAAAAAGCGCAGGGATGTATTCTCTGGTCCACCTCAGCCCGTTGGGATAGAACTGCCCCGATGCCCGTATCCGAGGCATCTACTTCCACAATAAACTGTCTCTTAGGATCAGGGAAAACTAACACTGGAGCTGAAACAAACAGGCTCTTGAGCTTACAGAATGCTGCTTCTGCTTTAGGTGTCCAGGAAAAAGGGCGAGAGGTAGAAGTGAGGGCATGGAGAGGGGCTGCTATCTGGCTGAAACCCTTGATGAAACGGCGGACAAAGCCTGCAAACCCCAGGAAACGCCTTAATTGAGTCCGGTCATTAGGACGTGGCCATTCTTCCACCGCCTTGACCTTGGCAGGATCCACACGGGTTTGTCCATTCTCCACCACATTGCCCAGGTAAGTAACAGAGTCTGAGTGGAACACACATTTTTCAGCCTTGACAAACAGACGATTCTCCAACAGCCGCTGAAGAACCAGGCGGACATGCTGGTGGTGTTCTTCCAAGGACCTGGAGAAGATGAGGATGTCATCCAGGTACACCACCACAAAGATGTTAAGCATGTCCCGCAGCACATCGTTCATGAAGGTTTGGAAAACGGCTGGGGCGTTGGACAGGCCAAACGGCATAACCAGGTACTCAAAATGGCCAAGGTGGGTGTTGAAAGCAGTCTTCCATTCATCGCTCTCCCTGATCCGGACTAGGTGGTAGGCGTTGCGGAGGTCAAGCTTTGTGAATACTCTGGCATGGGTGAGTGGCTCGAGTGTGGAACTGATAAGGGGAAGAGGGTATTTATTCTTCACAGTGATGTTGTTTAGTCCACGGAAGTCAATACATGGTCTCAGGCCGCCATCCTTCTTACCCACGAAGAAGAAGCCAGCAGCAAGGGGAGAAGACGAGGGTCTGATAATGCCTGATTGTAAAGATTCTGCAATATAGTTGCGCATCGCCTCCTTCTCTGGGGGAGAGGTTGTAAAGTCGCCCTTTAGGGTAAGGGGCCCCAGGTAGGAGATTGATGGCGCAATCATACGGCCGGTGTGGGGGAAGTGACAGAGCCCTGTCCTTACAAAACACTGGAGCAAGATCGTGGTACTGATGGGGAACACCTGTGAGATCTGGGAGAGAAGACCCCATCTTCAGACTACAGGGCAGTGACAGGGCAGAACATAAGCAGGTTGCATGGCAAGCAGTGCTCCATCCCAGGATTCGACCAGAGGCCCAGGAGATATGGGGGTCGTGTTTCTCCAGCCAAGGTTGACCCAACACCAAGGGCGCGTTAGGGGCATGAAGAACATAGAAACGGATCCACTCTGTGTGAATACCTGAAATAGTGAGTTTGAGAGGTCTGGTAGCATAGGAGATGGCACTCAACTTATGTCCATCGATGGCCAGGGGAGACAGCGAGTGGCTCAAGGCAACTAAGGGGACACCAGCTTGGCAGGCGAAGGAAACATCCATGAGGCACTCATCAGCGCCAGAGTCTATGAGGGCGCTGACAGACAGTGTCTCAGAGCCCCAGGTGAGTGTGACAGGGAAAAGCGATTGGGTCTTTTCTTTTCAGGCTGGGGAAAATCTGTCTTGCTCACCCGTACAGCCCCTGGAGTGAGGTGAGACCGGCCAACCTCCATGGGTTCCCCTGTACCAGGTGTAAAAGGAACCAGGGAATGCACAGGTGTAGGAGGGGGCTGAGCTCGGCCGGCAGAGAACATGGTCGGGGTCTCCATAGCTGGGCGGCTGGCGAGGAGAATTACGATAAGCTTGGTCTGCACGACGCTCCTGAAGTCGGGCGTCCATCTGGAGGGCCAGGGATATTAAATCGTAGAGTTTCAGGGCTGTCACGGACAATTAGATCCTTGATCGCATCACTCAACCCCTTGCGATAGACACACAGAAGGGCATTGGCGCCCCAACGGCTCTCGGCTGCCAGGATCCGGAACTCCAAGGTGTACTGAGCTACAGTGCGTGACCCCTGGCGGATTACCAAAAGACGACTGGCGGCATCCTTCCCATCTACAGGGTGATTGAACACCACCTGGAACTCCCTTTTGAACAGTGAAAAGTCATTAGTAAGAGCAGGGTTGCCCTCAACTGCGGCTATGGCCCAGCTGAGGGCCTCATCGACCAGAAGGGACATGACCAAAGCTATCTTAGACCCATCTGAAGAATATCTGGAGGGCTGATGAGTAAAAAGTAACTCACATTGAGCAAGGAAACCCCGACAGCGGTTGAAGTCACCACCGTACGGCCTAGGACTGACTATGTTGGGCTCGGATTGGGAGTGCAGTGGGGCTGGAGAGACCACAGAGCCAGATGGCACGCTGGGAGAGCTGGGGCTGGTGTCTGCAACGGAAGCCGCAACTTCGGAAACTGAGGTTTGGGCTGAAAGGGTATCCAGGGTTTCCTGAATGTTGGCCAAGGCTCCGGAGATGACGCTCACTTGGTTGGCCAGAGTTGCCACAATTCCTACTGTGGACTGAGACGAAACTTCGAGTGCAGCAATCTGAGATTGAACAGTGGGAAAAGCCTGCTTCAACTCCTTCTGCAGCTCGGCAAGGTCACAGGCCTGTTTGGCAATCAGACCTCTCAGAGCTTCTGGTGTCTGATTCCCTGCCCCTGGGGACCCAGCTTGGCTCATCTTGGCTTGAACGTTCTGTTAAGATCAGATAGTGGCGTAGCCAAATGTGCCAGATACCCCAGAGACAGAGACACAGAACAATGTTTTCTTTAGTCCAAAAGTGTTTATTTACTCTAGGAAGGAGGGGGCGCTGACCGAGGAGGTAAGGGGGAAGTTTCCAGGGAGAGGTGTGAGGGAGGAGGATCCAGGAGGCGGTTGAGGGGAGCTTCGGATGAGCGAGGAGACACTGGGATTACGGAGGGAGCCTGGAACACAGAAGAACAGGTTAACTCAGGGAAAACTGGATAAGGCAGTGAAAACGAGCATTCACAAGATTATACAAAGCTATGAGAGACACAGCAGGCTAGACTGACCACAGCAGTCAACGTTCAAGCGACGGGCGCCCCTTCTCAGCCTCCTCTTATACTCAGGCAGTCCTGATGACGATGAGGAGCAGCTGGGCTGATTGGTATTGCCAGCACCTGTGCTGGGCTGACTGGCTGCTGGGGAGCCACAACATATGCTGCTTCAATCATGTCAAGCTTATGTTTGAAAAACTATTGATCTATGTGTCTAACAGGGAAACGATTTTGGATAATCTACAGAGTGATATAATGTATTATCTTGTGCTTTTAGTGCTTGTTTGTTGAAGATCCTTTAAGCCCTCTATACACATCGGGCCTGATTTACTAAAAGTCTGCGTGTGTAAAAACGTGTGCAAACTTGACATCACCCACAAAAATGTGCAAGCTGATCTACTAACGTAGAGCACTGAGGTTTGCGTCTTGCAACAGTGCGAGAGAATATGCGCTGTCCATTTAGTACGTTTGCCGTAATGAATGTAATGTTAGTAGTTTACCGTAATGAATGTAATATTAATAGTTTACCGTAATTAATGTAATATTAGTAGTTTACCGTAATTAATGTAATATGAGGCGTTTCAACCCCAGTGTGCAAAATACAGAGAGGAGAAAATGCAAATATGTTATATAGCACACGCATTGTTATTTACCAAACCTGAAGGTATTATTTCCGACGTTAACTGCGTCTATAAATAAGTTTTGAGGGCAGGTATTAACCGGCTGTTACTATGGAGACGAGGAGACGGAGACACAATGACAGAATACACACAGGACAGAGTTTTTCCACCTGTGTTAATATTTTGGAGTGGAATATTTTTGGTTTTACTAACAGCATTGACTTTGTCACTAATAATCTCCCATATGTGGGTTTTTCTGGTAATATTAGTTTTTCTTATAACTCAATATATTAGTTAACCTCTTCCACTAGAACCTGAACACATTTCATTTTGCGCTTGCAGCTTTCTGCTCGTCCAAACTCTCATTTAAATACTGCTTTCTCCACCCTGTTGCTCCTGTTTTTATTTACGCTGTTATTCTTAGTAGATCACCTGCAAAATGCTCACAAACAAAACGCACAGTCTATTGCACCGTGTACGCATTTTAGTACCCTTTATTTGGGATCTTAGGAAATCAGGCCCATAATGTATTGTTCTACATCTTCGCATTATTACTTAGAAGAAGTAGTAGTATTATAACTGTGCTGTTTAAATTCATTTTATCTTTCAGGTGTCCGTGGTCAATCCTGCAACAGAGTGATTTACACTGACAGAAGCATCTGTGCCTCCAGAGGCTCATCTGTGGACATTTCCTGCACATACAACAGTTCTGAATCTATCACATCATCATTCTGGTTCAGTCCTGATCGTAGTCATCAGTGGCAGAATCCCTCACAGCCTGAGGACCTTAGTAAAGACTCCCAGTATGCAGGTCGTGTTCAGCTCCTTAAAGCAGAGAGAGGACGCTCCACTCTGAGAATCTCTGACCTGAGAGAGAGCGATTCAGCCCAGTATCACTTCACATTCAAAACACAAAGCTTTGAATGGAGGAGTAGTTTACCTGGAACAACTCTGACTGTCACAGGTACTGATGAACACAAACTATTATTTTTGAAGACTTTCACATAAAATTAATTTTATTATATTGAGTACTTTCTCTCATTTACATTTTTGATTGGATTGTCCCAAATTATTTCACTCTGCACTCTGCTGTATTTTACTGTTAACAAATGACATTTTGGGTCCTTCCTCACATATGCAGCTCTCCAGGTGCAGGTGATCACAATAACAGTCCATCAGTCTCATATGGAGGCAGAGCTGAAATGTCTCAGCAGCTGCAGTCCAGCAGGTCGTATTTCTTACGTCTGGTTCAAGAACGGACAGAAAATGATGAAGGAGGAAACTTCTCTTTATTCAGGGCAGTTTAATCCTGGTGACAACATCTCCTGTGCTTTGAAAGGACATGAGGATTACCGCTCTCCTTCAGTGTGTGAGTTGAGTTCACTGTGTCAGTCTGTGTTTCTCCCCAAATTAAACATATACCTGTCATACTCAGAATAATTTCAATTTGGTTCTTCATGTAGATTCATGATGATTATTTAAAAACATAATAAGAAAGTGATCTGCCTACGGTGTAAAATGATTAAAGGTTTTTTGATTGGTGGTTAGTTTCCACAAGCAGGATCATTGTGTAAGTCCATTGTGACAACTACTCCCGATGATCAATGAGAAACTACTAAAAAAAAGGAAGATCTGAATTAAAATATATGCCAACATATTCTAATCTTAAATGCATGTTTAATCTCTTCCAGATGGTCCAAAGCTTCCCTCTGTGTCAGTGAGTCCCTCTGGTGAAATCATTGAGGCCAGTTCAGTGACTCTGAACTGTAGCAGTGATGCTAACCCAGCAGCTAATTACACCTGGTACAAGGAGAATGTAAATCCAGACCTTCAACCTCTCAGTAAAGAACCACAGCGTGTGTTTAGCTCCATTCAGTCCTCTGACTCTGGAGAGTATTACTGTACAGCTGACAACCAGCTGGGGAAGAGGACATCTGAATACATCTTTATTGATGTGAAATGTAAGTGAAACTGATTTTGAAAGCAACAGATTGAATAAAATTGTCAAATTTATTGCACTTGGATCACAGTCTGTTGTTATTTTATGAGAAGCTCTAGTAGATTTTTAAGAGGCAGTTTAAATCACTATTGTCATATTTACTCAGCGTTACATGATGTTCAAACCATCAAATTCATCATTCCTCTAAGGTTTCAGATGTATTCATTATTTATATAGAATATTCTCCACTGTAGTAACACATCGTCAATTTACTGATAATATATGTTAATACATTTCTTCCAGATGCTCCAAGGCTTCCCTCTGTGTCAGTGAGTCCCTCTGCTGAGATAGTGGAGGGCAGTTCAGTGACTCTGACCTGTAGCAGTGATGCTAACCCAGCAGCTAATTACACCTGGTACAAGGAGAATGAAGACTCACCAAAAGCATCAGGACAGATCTTCACCATCACTGATATCAGACCTGAACACAGTGGGAATTATTACTGTGAAGCCCAGAACAGAAGAGGACGTCATAACTCCACCTTACATCTGATTGTTGTGAAACGTAAGTCTTTCCATTCAGCTACACACACACTGCGCTCAGACTCATTACACACCATGTAATGTGATGCAGGGGGTTTGTGTTTGTGTGATTCACTGCTGACAGAAGGAATCAGCTGACTTCAAATCCTGGTGAGGAAAGATCTGAGCAAGACAAAACTCTGAATTTACTTGTCAGTGTGTTTCTTATTCACAAGTTATATTTCAAAGGATTATGTGACCTCTGATTAGGCTGAAGTGATGCAGACTTGTTATATTTAACTATTGGAGAGAGAACTGTGCTCATGAATATAAGCAGCCAAGGTGAGATTCCTTCACTGCTTTGCTTCACTCTATGAGCTAAATAGTACAAATATTAAGCTGCTGCATTTTTTCATTTAGTAGAGAAAGTTGAGATGTGACCAGGAGTATTCAGACACATCAGCTCAAGAAAAGGTTTTAGGACAAACTGTGGACAAATTTTCCAACTGTGTTAGAAAAATTGGAGTTTCTGCTTGATAATAGCTCATTGCAAATATATCAATGCATGTCTGATACATCAGAATTATATCAGTGTCAGTCTAAAGATGCTGCTCGATAGTCCAGCTGTATTGACATTAAAAAATCTATCATATAGTGTGAACACATGAGGTGCAGGCCTGGATGTGTTTTCTGCTTATTATTACCACAAGTAACCTAATAATAAATAATATAGACATTTACAATAAAAAATGATAAAATATATACTAAACTGAAAGAGCTGTTAAGAGTTTAAAATGAAGATAACTGAACATTCATATATTGACTGAAACATTAGACCCAAACATGCTGTAACACCCTGATTAACTGTCAGTGTTTTCTTTTCATCGCTGTTTCCCAGGAACAGGAAAACTAATCATTGCTGGAGTAACAGCTGCTGTTCTCCTACTTATCATAATCCTCTCTGTCTTCCTATGGATGAGGTAAGCAGTTCTGTTTCACTGAATCATTGCTCAAAATTCAGTCATTTGTGTTTTTAATTCATTCTCCTCACCAGGAAAAAGAGAGCCTCCAATCAATCGTCTGAGGCTGAGGAGAGACCAGACGACAGAGAGAGGGTGAGGAGGGAGAGTTATACCATTCTATCCTGGTTTCACACTTCCACACTCACTATCTTAAAGTGACACTAGAAAACTCATCTGACTGTGAAGCTCTTCATGTTGTTTCTTAACAATCTACTGCAGGAGGTGCAAGATAACCCTCTGTATGACAGCATGCAGTTCTCCAACAACCAGGCAGATCCTTTCTACTCCAACATCAGATCAGCTCAGCTCCACAGACACATGGAGGAACAAGAGGTTCCCGAGTACGCTGCTGTTAACAGACCTGGTAATGCCCCGAGGTGAGCAGCTCTTCAGTGACACAGTAACAGTTTTATTTCATTTTTTCATTTGTTACATCTCCCTGTTACATCTTTATTGTTATGACTGTATAATTGAATGTAATATCATTAGATTAACCTGATATATTGTTTTAATTTCCCCTCTCAGAACCAGAGGTCAGCAAACCTGGGAAGATCCAGCTGCACTGTACAGCACAGTCAACAAAACCTCATGATCACATCAGCAACTATGAGAAAAGTTCCCGTGCACTGTCTTGCTTACTGCTGGAATATTGATTTAAGGGGATCTATTATGCTTTTCTTTATTTTCAGTCATGTATGTTACAATGCTGGCTGTTCATGTTGAAAGTGTCTGAAGGCTGAATTGAGGAAGCATCAACTCACTGTGAAAGTGGTTTGGGAGCGAGTGGAGTCTCCCTCTGCTGGCCGTTTCAGATATTGCAGGTTTTAGGAAATGGAATTACCTGCTTATCAGTCATTGCAACCTGTAGTTATTGGGTGTAGGTTAGGAAGAGTAAGAAATCTGAGTAGATTTAAGTTTCGTGTTGTTATAGTTTGTGAAATATTTTGTTATAAACCAATTAAGTGTTATATTTTCTGAGGTAATTAATTGATTTGCTAATTTTGGTTAAGGTAATATTGTTTTATATTATGATACTTGTATATATTTGTATTTTTGTTTAATTTCACCTAAATGGGTAAATACTGTTTTACAAAAAGCAAAAAGTAAAGTCTTGTCTGCCATCAGGTATTTAAAATACAGCATGGTAAAAATGTATATCTACTTCTGTGGTACTTAAGAATTTAAAAACTATTAGATTTTCTAGAAACGATTTAATTCATTTGACAGTGACAAAAGATATACATTGTGTTTTGCATTTTTATAGCATCTAATTTCATTTTCAGCTTTGTTATGCTGATGAAGTTATTAGTTCAGGTAATAAAAGTAAGTGACAGATTGATGACAGATTCCAGGTTGATTGTGTCGATTTGATAGTAATGCCCCAAGGCTCCAGTAGGGGGAGTCGCGCTTCTCTACTTCACTTAATATGCTCAATATACACAAGTGAAGACGATACTTTATTTTCATCCCTCTTCCCTCGCTATTCTACCTATTTTACAGTAATTACCATACAGAAATCATTATAAACATAGCGAGGTGTTGTAGATAATTGTGTTTCTGTCATTGGTTGTCATTATGAGAGAAAGACGGTGAGTTGTATACGTTTATGTTGCTAAAGAGTTTCAAGCTAACTTCATCACTGTGTACTTTACCTACTGTTATCTTCCCGCTGGAGCATCAGACTGTTGTTACGCCTTTGTTTGTATTTCAGACTGTCACTGAGATGTTGTACTGTATGTCATTTAAGACTGAATACACACGAGTGAAGACAAGAGCAGTGTACTGTGTTTTCATTCCTCTTTTATAACTATTCTGCCTATTTTAAGGACGCAGCACTTCCACGTTTGACAGTTTCTTTGTTTATAAGTATGGTATTGGAAACCTTCGTGGTAGCTAGGCTATCCTTTTAAAGTGAGCTGATCCCAGACACCCATCATTACAGTCTAAAGTCACTCACAGTATCGTAGATATAATATAGAGTGTTGGGATGCAACACCTGTCTAAATAAATGTTAAATAATGAAAAAATAAATCAATAAAATTTTAAATAATGTATACGTGACAGGTAGCTACGTCAGAGGAAGGTGAAACTTGGAACTGGGTGAAACATTATTTTATTAATATTTCAGCAGTGAGCGAGACAGTGTGCAGGAGATGTGAAACTCGGAACTGTGTGAAACATTATTTTATTAATATTTCAACAGAGACAGTGTGCAGAAATCTTTTTCCAATGTTCTTCTCTATTTTCTTCTTTATTATCTAAGCAGGTAACCATTGAATTTTAAAATATATTTCTCTGAGTAACTGTTGAAGAGTCCCTCTGCTGAGATAGTGGAGGGCAGTTCAGTGAATCTGACCTGTAGCAGTGATGCTAACCCAGCAGCTAATTACACCTGGTACAAGGAGAATGAAGACTCACCAAAACCATCAGGACAGATCTTCACCATTACTGATGTCAGACCTGATCAGTATACAATCTACCTGACATTTTTTATTTTATCGTTCAGTTAAACTGTATCATGGTTCACAGGTCAAAGAGATGAACTGTAGAGAGCATCGGTGCATCTTTACACAGCAGAAGAACTGATGTCTGATGAGCTCTGTGTTACAGTCAGAGCGATTGTGAATGAGTGAGTTTACAACTGTAGATATAAAACATGTTATGATCTGATTTGAACACAGATCTCTGTATCACTTTTTTGATGTACATTAATTTATATTTGTTTTTTAATACTTCCAATAAACACCGTGCTCAACATGTTACTTCTTACTTCCCGTACTGATGCACTACATCTCTTTGAACTCATGGTGGTGTATTCAGTGTCTCAACATGCACTAGAGGTGTGAGGAGATGCATCAAACCAAATGTCACACATATGTCACATGTTTTCTTTAGACACTGAACTGTCCACATACTTAAAAACATGAAGATGATAAAAAAGTGTTATTATTTCTCTTCTCTCTTTAAATTGCTAAAAGGCCAGAACACTGGTGTCTTACTATCTCTACAAAGATCACATTAGGTCTCTACAAAACAGGAACACTTGGGTGTCACATACGCCTATACTGTCACTTGGCCCCTCATGCATACTCATAATGATAAGAAAGTGGAAGTAAATGTACTCATTTAAGTTAAGCCTGATATCTGACGTCTGTCACAGATCACAGCGGTCGACCACCTTAACAGACAACGTCCTTCTCTGCTGTAAGTAGAACACTTTACTGATATAACTATTACATGTTGTTTACATTATTTGATGTATTTTATTGTCTCTGAAGCCTCACAGAGAGATGAGAGGAGCAGCTATGAGTTTAACAGCAGCAGCGAGTGGATTTGTTGTCTTCCTTCTCTCTGTGTCAGGTACTGTATATCTACATTTACATTGTAGGACATTTAGGTTTGATGTTTGTTTGATGCAGTATGATGAATAACTTTTAGAAATGGTCAAAAATAATATCAGTATTCACTGATTAACCCTGTAATAATATTATATTAAGATGTTGAGTTGTGTCTGTGTCATGAGTAGTGGGGGTGGGGCCTGGCTGATATGGTTTGTCCTCCCTCCCTCCATAGATTGTTAGAATCATATATTTTTATTCATGCATATGAATATATTCATAGTTATGTGATGGTACAGCAATGCACTGAGAATTTTATCTTGTCCTGATGTTTTTAATCTGTTAATTTCTGCACTCTGTACTGTAGAGCTGGACAACTGTTTTAGCTGTTACAACCACAACAGTTTCCTCTTTCTGTGAAAACTTATTGACACCTATTTCATTTTAACCACTCTCAGTAGTTTCCCACACTTCATGTTCCGCATTTCTTTGTGGTTTCCACACTTAATTGAGCAGCAACTTGACCAAAGAACGTACAAAGAGTAAGCTAAACAAGACAAGCACTGACACTCTAATGATTCACTTTCTTCTTCTCATCCTGTTCAGTAAAACAACTTTAATGTTCACAGCTTCAATATATTCTTGTTCCTTCACTGCACCTTCAGTCTGTCTGATGTTCTGTCTCAGTGCAGAGAGATTAACAGTAAACAACATCTAACCAGTTTGTTCGTATATTAAAAATATCTTTGGAATTATAAAGTGTGTAAAGTAAATTAGCTTGAGAAAAAGGAAACACTGTAAGTTTAAATACAGTTACAACAATACTGATGCATCACTGATCTGCTGAAAAATATTTTTCTACTCACTCAGCAGTAACAAATGTAGTTCAGTTCTAGTTTCGGAGCTCTAAATGGCAGCAACTGAAGACTTTGTCTTATTCACTGATTCTTAACTTGTTATAAATCTGATTGTGGTTTCTGATGTGCTCTGTGTTACAGTGGTACAGGCTCTGGATGACTGGGGAGTGACTTACACCTCTACTAAGATCTGTGCCTTAAAAGGATCAACAGTGGACATAAACTGCACCTACAGTTACCCATCCAGGATAAATAATGTTGATACTGCAGTTGATGAAACACTCTGGTTTAAAGGGAGTAATTATGAATCTGTGGATCTGAGAAGAGTCCCAGTGTACGCAGGTCGTGTGCAGTATCACTGTGATAAGAACGACTGCACTCTGGGAATCACAGACCTGAGAGAGAGCGACTCAGCTGAGTACAAGTTCAGGTTCATAACAAACCAACCAGGAGGGAAATATACTAGTTCATCTGGAGTCACTTTGACTGTCAGAGGTAACATTTTCACTGGAAGATTTAATCTAGTTTCAAATGGTTAATATCTTGGAAATAGTTCAGTGAATGTGTGTGTATGAACATAAATTATATTTCTGTTCTTTCTTCACATATCCAGATCTCCAGGTGAAGGTGATCCGGTCAAAAATCAATCCTTCCTCAGCAGAGCTGAAGTGTCGCAGCAGTTGTCTACCTCATCGTTCTTCCTTCATCTGGTACAAGAATGGACAGAAACTTAGTGGAAAAACATCTTCTTCTTATATAACCAATGTCAATCATGCAGACAGCTATTCCTGTGCTGTTACAGGATATGAGGATTTCCCCTCTCCTTCAGTTTGTGAGTTTTCTTCAGTCTTCCACTAACATAACAGCATCTTGTGAAGCCTTTTATCTAAAGTACTGTACAATGACTTCATGTATTTCTAGTATGAGTGACCCCACTGCCTCACTTGTTATTAGCACCATGTTTTTCTTATTGAGCTCTAATGTTGTCAGTATCAATGTAATACAACCTGCTCTGTGTTACTGCAGAGACATTTTTTAAAATAGTATCTCACCTATTAGAGAAACTTTTGTACCAAGTGTTTGACAACTAGATAATTATAGATTATTTTATCTTCAGTCTCAATGTGAAATGGGGGGGCATCACTACTGTCTTTACAACACATTTCACATTCTGTGTACACACACACACACACACACACACACACACACACACACACAAGTATTTAGGACTAACTGTGCTGCTTTAATTTAATTTTATCTTTCAGGTGTCCGTGGTAAATCCTGTAACAGAGTGATTTACACTGACAGAAGCATCTGTGCCTTCAGAGGCTCATCAATGAACATTTCCTGCACATACAGTTCTGGATCTATCAGATCATCATTCTGGTTCAGTCCTGATCGTAGTCATCAGTGGCAGAATCTCTCACAGCCTGAAGACCTTAGTAAAGACTCCCAGTATGCAGGTCGTGTTCAGGTCCTTGAAACAGCAAGAGGACGCTCCACTCTGAGAATCTCTGACCTGAGAGAGAGCGATTCAGCCCAGTATCACTTCACATTCAAAACAGAACGCTTTGAATGGAGGAGTAGTTTACCTGGAACAACTCTGACTGTCACAGGTACTGATGAACACAAACTGATGATGAAGCGAGTGTATCAGAAATAAACATGTTGAAATATTTGTATTCATCGTGAAATTGTGTTCTTGCTAATAGAGATTGTGGATAATCACTTCCATTTGATATAATAAAAATTCACCAGTCCAAAAGATTTAAAAATATATATTTCTGAGGCAATAACTGATCAAACAAATAAAAAGCACACAGTTAAGGTGACATTTCTGTTGTTCACAGATCCAGATGTAAAGATGCAGGTGTTTCGATCTTCCAGCGGTCCAAAGCTGATTTGTTTCAGCAGCTGTCTTCCTCCTCGTCGTTCTTCCTATGCCTGGTACATAAATGAGGAGATAATTCAGGAAGAAACATCTCTCTCTTATAGAGGAGTTGTTGATCCTGCACACAACTATTCTTGTGCCATTAACGGATACCGCTCTCTTCCAGTGTGTAAGTGTACTCCATTGTTTCACTAACAAAACGTCATCTGGTGGAAACTTGAGCCCGAAGTGACAGAGCATGAAGGGTACCATGCTCTCAGGGGCCTTGACATTTGTAGTTCTCGATACTCATAAATCCAGTGTATTAAAATCAAAAGGTTCAGATAGAGTATAACACTAATTACAGTGTATATGTTTATCAAATATCATCTTTAGATCTAGTCACATTACCTCTGTCAAAACTTACAAACACCTCTGTCAAACAGTTTGGCACAGCTGCAGACATATGGCAGCATAATTACCTCAGTGTCCACAGCATCCGTCAAAGATGCGGGGGCCAATCTGCTGCTACTCCCTCTGCTCTCTAGATCTGTTTGCCAGACCGTCTTGCATCTCTGAAGCTTGAAATTTATTTATGAATGTATATAAACACATTTGTTTACTGACAGTTTACTAAAGTATTTAATGGTCCCATTTTATTTGTTCACAATACATTTGGTGACTTTTACATAGTATTTCATTTCTGATGTCAGACATTAGGGTGGCTGTGGCTTAGGAGGTAGAGCGGTCGTCCTCCAATTGGAATATTGGCGGTTCGATTGCCGGCTCCTCCAGTCCACATGTCGATGTGTCCTTGGGCAAGACGCTTAACCCCAAATTGCTACGGTTGCTGCGCCAACGGTGCGAACGGTGAGAATGAATGAGCAGGTTGGGACCCTGCGTGGTAGCCCCTGCCATCAGTGTATGAATGTGTGTGAATGGGTGAATGAGATGTAATGTAAAGCACTTTGAGTGGTCGTAAATGCTTGTTTGTGCAATCTCTTCCAGATGCTCCAAAGCTTCCCTCTGTGTCAGTGAGTCCCTCTGGTGAAATCATTGAGGGCAGTTCAGTGACTCTGACCTGTAGCAGTGATGCTAACCCAGCAGCTAATTACACCTGGTACAAGAAGAATGTAAATCCAAACCTTCAACCTCTCAGTAAAGAACCACAGCTTGTCTTCAGCTCCATCCAGTCCTCTGACTCTGGAGAGTATTACTGTACAGCTGAGAACCAGCTGGGGAAGAGGACATCTGAATACATTATTGATGTGAAATGTGAGTGGAACTGATTTTGAAAGCAACAGATTGAATAAAATTGTCAGATTTATATTTATTATCTGGATCACAGTCTGCTGTTATTTTATGAGAAGCTCTAGTAGATTTATAAGAGGCAGTTTAAATCACTGTTGTCATATTTACTCTGCGTTACATGATGTTCAAACCATCAAATTCATCATTCCTCTAAGGTTTCAGATGTATTCATTATTTGTGTAGAATATTCTACACTGTAGTAACACATCCTCAATTTTCTGATAATCTATGTTAATTTAATTAATTGTTTAATTTAATGTTTCTCACCAGATGCTCCAAAGCTTCCCTCTGTGTCAGTGAGTCCCTCTGCTGAGATAGTGGAGGGCAGTTCAGTGACTCTGAACTGTAGCAGTGATGCTAACCCAGTAACTAATTACACCTGGTACAAGGAGAACCAAACACTGTTTCATGGACCAGAAGGAATATATGAATTCACCTCCATCAGCTCTGAGGACAGAGCGATGTACTACTGCAAGTCTGAGAATCAATATGGACAGATCAACTCATCGTCTCTCTTCATAGATGTCCTGTGTAAGTAGTAAAGTGTAAATCCAAAACTTTAAGTCAACATGGTACCTATAATTTATAAGGCCTCTTAATCTGAAATCTTCTAGACACTTCCCTGAGCTCAGTCTGGGGAAATATATGCCCTTTAATAGCTTTCTTACTTTGACTTTTTAGAAGTAAGTCTGTGGTGTTCAAGACAGTTAAGGACATTGCAGTTCTCAGACACAGTGTGGACTTTTGGCTTGTTTTGTTTGTTTGTTTGTTTTGTAGATGGAAAAACTATTAGTGACACAACAGTGAAATTAAAAATTTACAGTGAAATAAAACACAAATTGTCACATTCAAAATTAATACAAAGCCATGCTAAAAGCAAATCCATTGTTGATACATTTTGCTCACCAGATGCTCCAAAGCTTCCCTCTGTGTCACTCAGTCCCTCTGCTGAGATAGTGGAGGGCAGTTCAGTGACTCTGACCTGTAGCAGTGATGCTAACCCAGCCGCTAATTACACCTGGTACAAGGAGAATGAAGACTCACCAAAAGCATCAGGACAGATCTTCACCATCATTAATTTCAGACCTGAACACAATGGGAATTATTACTGTGAAGCCCAGAACAGAAGAGGAAGTCATAACTCCACCTTACATCTGATTGTTGTGAAAGGTAAGTTTTTTCCATTCAGCTACACACACACTGCACTCATTATACACCATGTGATGTGATGCAGGGGGGGATTTCATTAATCCCTACCCATACCAAACCTTTGTTGTAACACTACTGACAGAAGGAATCAGTTGATTTCAAATTCTGGTGAAGAAAGATCTGAGCAAGAAAAAACTCTGAATTTACTTGTCAGTGTGTTTCTTATTCACAAGTTATATTTCAAAGGATTATGTGACCTCTGATTAGGCTGAAGTGATGCAGACTTATATTTAACTATTGGAGAGAGAACTGTGCTCATGAATATAAGCAACCAAGGTGAGATTCCTTCACTGCTTTGCTTCACTCTATGAGCTAAGTACTACAAATATTGAGCTGCTGCATTTTTCATTTAGTGGAGGAAGTTGAGATGTGACCAGGAGTATTCAGACACAACAGATCAAGAAAAGGTTTTGGGACAAACTTTGGACACACTGGAGGAGTTAAATCTCCAGCTGGTGTTGGAGAAGTTGGAGTTTCTGCTGAACCACTGTTTTCAATGTATTGTCTCTTTTAGAGAACTATACTTCTTGTATCAAATTCAGGACTTTAATATATTTTACAACAGCACCCTCTACTGTGCTGAGTGAGGAAGCTGCAGGAAGAAGCTCACTGTTGCTGCTTACACTGTGTTTTTATTTTTACTTCATTATCCAGATGTTTACACTTATTATAGTTAATGCCCTAATTTATCTCTCAGCCTTCACAGAGCTCGATGGATAAATCTGCAAGTCTGATTTTTGCTTGATAATAGCTCATTGCAAATATATCAATGCATGGCTGATACATCAGAATTATGTCAGTGTCAGTCTAAAGATGCTGCTCGATAGTCCAGCTGTATTGACATTAAAAAATCCATCATACAGTGTGAACACATGAGGTGCAGGCTGGATGTGTATTCTGTTTATTATTACCACACGTAACCTAATAATGAATAATATAAAGACATTTACAATAAACATGGATAAAATATATACTAAACTGAAAGAGCTGTTAGAGTTTAAAATGAAGAGAACTGAACTTTCACATATTGACTGAAACATTAGACCCAAACATGCTGTAACACTCTGATTAACTGTCAGTGTTTTCTTTTCATTGCTGTTTCCCAGGAACAGGAAAACCAATCATTGCTGGATTAACAACTGCTGTTCTCCTGCTTATCATGATCCTCTCTGTCTTCCTATGGATGAGGTAAGCAGTTCTCTGTCACTGAATCATTGTTCAAAATTCAGTCATTTGTGTTTAAATTAATTCTCCTCACCAGGAAAAAGAGAGCCTCCAATCAATCGTCTGAGGAGAGACCAGGCGACAGAGAGAGGGTGAGGAGGGAGAGTTATACTAATTCTATCCTGGTTTCACACTTCCACACTCACTATCTTAAAGTGACACTAGAAAACTCATCTGACTGTGAAGCTCTTCATGTTGTTTCTTAACAATCTACTGCAGGAGGTGCAAGATAACCCTCTGTATGACAGCGTGCAGTTCTCCAACAACCAGGCATCCTTTCTACTCCAACATCAGATCAGATCAGCTCCACAGACACATGGAGGAACAAGAGGTTACCGAGTACGCTGCTGTTAACTTTAACAGAGCTGGTAATGCCCCGAGGTGAGCAGCTCTTCAGTGACACAGTAACAGTTTTATTTCATTTTTTCATTTGTTACATCTCCATGTTACGTCTTTATTGTTATGACTGTATAATTGAATGTAATATCATTAGATTCACCTGATTTATTGTTTTAATTTGCCTTCTGCTTCTTCTCAGAACCAATCATGATCACTGTCTTGCTTACTGCTGGAATATTGATTTAAGGGGAACTATTAAGCTTTTCCTTATTTTCAGTCATGTATGTCACAATGCTGGCTGTTCATGTTAAAAGTGTCTGAAGACTGAATTGAGGAAGACTTGAAGGTAGCGTGTGAAACCATCAACTCACTGTCAAAGTGTTTTGGGAGCGAGTGGAGTCGCCCTCTTCTGGCCATTTCAGAGATTGCAGGTTTTAGGAAACTTCCTGCATATCAGTCAGTGCAACCTGTAGTAATTGGCTGTAGGTTAGGAAGAGTAAGAAATCTGAGTAGATTTAAGTTTTGTGTTGTTATAGTTTGTGAAATATGTTGTTATAAACCAATTAAGTGTTATATTTTCTGAGGTAATTAATTGATTTGCTAATTTTGGGTAAGGAAACATGTTTTTTAATATATGGGTAAATACTGTTTTACAAAAAGCAAAAAGTCATTAGCTATTTAAAATACAGCATGGTACTTCTGTGGTGAGAAAGTTATTAGTTCAGGTAATATAAGTGACAGACTGCTTACAGATTCCAGGTTGATTGTGTCGATTTGCTAGTAATGCCCCAAGGCTCCAGTAGGGGGAGTCGCGCTTCTCTACCTCACTTAATATGCTTAATATACACAAGTGAAGACGATACTTTATTTTCATCCCTATTCCCTCGCTATTCTACCTATTTTACAGTAATTACCATACAGAAATCATTATAGACATAGCGAGGTGTTGTAGATAATTGTTTTTCTGTCATTGGTTGTCATTATGAGAGAAAGACGGTGAGTTGTATACGTTTATGTTGCTAAAGAGTTTCAAGCTAGCTTCATCACTGTGTACTTTACCTACTGTTATCTTCCCGCTGGAGCATCAGACTGTTGTTACGCCTTTGTTTGTATCTGAGACTGTCAGAGATGTTGTACTGTAGGCTATGTCATTTAAGACTGAATACACACGAGTTAAGACAAGAGCAGTGTGCTGTGTTTTCATTCCTCTTTTATCACTATTCTGTCTATTTCTGTCTAACCGTTGTGGTAGCTAGGCTATACCTTTTAAAATGAGCTGATCCCAGACACCTATCATTACAGTCTAAAGTCACTCACAGTATCTTAGATATAATATAGAGTGTTGGGGTGCAACACCTGCCTAAATAAATATTAAATAATGAACAAATAAATCAATAAAAATTTAAATAATGGATACCTGACAGGTAGCTACCTATGTCAGAGGAAGGTGAAAGAAACTCGGAACTGTGTGAAACATTATTTTATTAATATTTCAGCAGAGACAGTGTGCAGAAATCTTTTTCCAATGTTCTTCTCTATTTTCTTCTATATTAACTAAGCAGGTAACCATTCAATTTTAAAATATATTTCTGTTGAAGAGTCCCTCTGCTGAGATAGTGGAGGGCAGTTCAGTGAATCTGACCTGTAGCAGTGATGCTAACCCAGCAGCTGATTACACCTGGTACAAGGAGAATGAAGACTCACCAAAAGCATCAGGACAGATCTTCATCATCACTGATGTCAGACCTGATCAGTATACAATCTACCTGATAGAACATTTTTTATTTTATTGTTCAGTTAAACTGTATCATGGTTCACAGGTCAAAGAGATAAACTGTAGAGAGCATCTGTGCATCTTTACACAGCAGAAGGACTGATTTCTGATGAGCTCTGTGTTACAGTCAGAGTGATTGTGAATGAGTGAGTTTACAACTGTAGATATAAAACATGTTATGATCTGATTTGAACACAGATCTCTGTATCACTTTTTTGATGTACTTTAATTTGTATTTGTTTCTTAATACTTGAAATAAACACTGTGCCCACATTTCACATCTTACTTCCCATACTGATGCACTACATCTCTTTGAACTCATGGTGGTGTATTCAGTGTCTCAGCATGCACTAGAAGTGTGAGTAGATGCATCAAACCAAGTGTCAGACATATGTAACGTATTTTCTTTAGACACTGAACTGTCCACACACTTAAAAACATGAAGATGATAAAAGTGTCATTATTTCTCTTATCTCTTTAAATTGCTAAAAGGCCAGAACACTGGTGTCTTTTAATCTCTACAAAGATCACATTAGGTCTCTACAAAACAGGAAAACGTGGTTGTCACATCAACCTATACTGTCACCTGCCCCCTCATGCATACTCATAATAATAAGAAAGAGGAAGTAAATGTACTCATTTAAGTTAAGCCTGATGTCTGACGCCTGCTTACAGATCACAGAAGACGAGCATCTTAACAGACAACGTCCTTCTCTGCTGTAAGTTGAACAGTTTACTGATATGACTATTACATGTTGTTTACATTATTTGATGTATTTTATTGTCTCTGAAGCCTCACAGAGAGATGAGAGGAGCAGCTATGAGTTTAACAGCAGCAGCGAGTGGATTTGTTGTCTTCCTTCTCTCTGTGTCAGGTACTGTATATCTACATTTACATTGTAGGACATTTAGGTTTGATGTATGTTTGATGCAGTATGATGAATAACTTTTAAAAATGGTAAAAATAATATCAGTATTCACTGATTAACCCTGTAATAATAATGTATTAAGATGTTGAGCTGTGTCTGCGTCATGAGTAGTGGGGGTGGGGCCTGGCTGATATGGTTTGTCCTCCCTCCCTCCATAGATTGTAAGAATCATATATTTTTATTCATGCATATGAATATATTCATAGTTATATGATTGTACACCAATGCACTGGGAATTTCATCTTATCATGATGTTTTTAATCAGTTTGTTAATTTCTGCACTCTGCACTGCAGAGCTGGACAACTATTTTAGCTGTTCCAACCACAACAGTTTCCTCTTTGTGTGAAAACTTCTTGACACCTATTTTTATTTTAGTGGGTTAGATCAGAAGTTTCCAACACGTCATGTTCTGCATTTCTTTGTGGTTTTCACTGAGCAGCAACTTGACCAAAGAACTTACAAAGAGGAAACTAAACAAGCACAGACTCTCTAATGATTCAGTTTGTTCTTCTCATCCTGTTCAGTAAAACAACATTAATGTTCACAGCTTCAATATATTCTTGTTCTTTCACTGCACCTTCAGACTATCTGATGTTCTGTCTCAGTGCAGAAAGGGTCACTGTAAACCACATATAACCAGTTTGTTTGTATGTTAAAAATATCTTTGGACATTTCTATGCCTGTGCATGGAGGCATAATACAGAAATAACATAATGAAAGTCATACAACAGTTATAAAGTGTGGACAAATTTAATTAACATGAGCAAAAACAATGATACCGAAAAAGTCTCAGTGTTAATAAGGTGAAAACGACACTGATGCATCACTGATCTGCTGCTTTAACCGCCCAAAAGTGAAGTTTTTACTCATTTAATATTTGTAAAGTAAAAGCTTGCAGAATGAATGGACTAAAGCTGAAACACTCATCAGTAACAAATGATGAAATACTGTATTCTAGTTCAGTTCTAGTTAGATTGATGCACAATGAGGAGCTTTAAATGACAACAACTGAAGATCATATTGGTGCCATGATCCACTTTGTCTTATTCACTGATTCTTAACTTGTTATAAATCTGATTGTGGTTTCTGATGTGCTCTGTGTTACAGTGGTACAGGATCAGAATGACTGGGGAGTGACTTACACTTCTACTAAGATCTGTGCCTTAAAAGGATCAACAGTGGACATACACTGCACCTACAGTTACCCATCCAGAGTAAATAATGTTGATACTGCAGTTAATGAAACACTGTGGTTTACTAAATTGAGTAATGAAGAACCTGTGGATCTGAGAACAGTCTCAGAGTACGCAGGTCGTGTGCAGTATCACTGTGATAAGAACGACTGCATTATGAGAATCACAGACCTGAGAGAGAGAGACTCAGCTGAGTACAAGTTCAGGTTCATAACAAACCAACCAGGAGGGAGATATACTGGTGTACCTGGAGTCACTTTGACTGTCAGAGGTAACATTTTCATTGGAAGATTTAATCTAGTTTCAAATGGTTAATATCTTGGAAATAGTTCAGTGAATGTGTTTGTGTATGAACATAAATTACATTTCTGTTCTTTCTTCACATATCCAGATCTCCAGGTTCAGGTGATCCGGTCAACAGCCGGTTCTTCCTGGGCAGAGCTGAAGTGTCACAGCAGTTGTCGTCTACCTGATCGTTCTTCCTTCATCTGGTACAAGAATGGACAGAAAATCAGCAGTAAAACTTCCTTTTCTCATTCAGCCTACTTCAATCATGCAGACAGCTATTCCTGTGCTGTTACAGGATATGAGGATTTCCCCTCTCTTCCAGTTTGTGAGTTTTCTTCAGTCTTCCACTAACATAACAGCATCTTGTGGAGCCTTTTATCTAAAGTACTGTACAATGACTTCATGTATTTCTAAGTATCTTTTCTAGCTCTACTGTTGTCAATATCAATATAATACAACCTGATCTGTGTTACTGCAGAGAATTAAAAAAAATAGTATCTCACCTATTAGAGAAACCTTTGTACCAAGAGTTTGACAACTAGATTATTTTATCTTCAGTCTCACTGTGAAATGGGGGGCATCACTACTGTCTTTACAACACATTTCACATTCTGTACAAACACACACAAGTATTTAGGACTAACTGTGCTGCTTTAATTTCATTTTATCTTTTAGGTGCCCGTGGTCAATCCTGCAACAGAGTGATTTACACTGACAGAAGCATTTGTGCCTTCAGAGGCTCATCAGCGGACATTTCCTGCACATACAGCAGTTATGAATCTATCACATCATCATTCTGGTTCAGTCCTGATCGTAGTCATCAGTGGCAGAATCCCTCACAGCCTGAGGACCTTAGTAAAGACTCCCAGTATGCAGGTCGTGTTCAGGTCCTTGAAACAGCGAGAGGACGCTCCACTCTGAGAATCTCTGACCTGAGAGAGAGCGATTCAGCCCAGTATCACTTCACATTCAAAACACATTGGTTTGAATGGAGGAGTAGTTTACCTGGAACAACTCTGACTGTCACAGGTACTGATGAACACAAACTGATGATGAAGTCAGTGTATCAGAAGTTAACATGTTAAAATATTTGTATTCATCGTGAAATTGTGTTTTTGCTAATAGAGATTGTGGATATCACTTCAGTTTGATATAATAAAAATTTACCAGTCCAAAAGATTTAAAAATATATATTTCTGAGACAATAACTGATCAAACAAATGAAAAGCACACAGTTAAGGTGAAGTTTAACTTGGACAAGCTCCATTAAAAAAGCAAAAGGCAAAAATACATTGAATATATTATGGGTACAGTTGAGGACGGTGAGACTGATGTTTAGTCTCCTCTGTATTTGATGTTGTACTGGCAACCTGTTGTACATTTCTGTTGTTCACAGATCCAGATGTTAAGATGCAGGTGTTTCGATCTTCCAGCGGTCCAAAGCTGACTTGTTTCAGCAGCTGTCTTCCTCCTCGTCGTTCTTCCTATGCCTGGTACATGAATGAGAAAATTGAGGAAGAAACGTTTCCTTCTTATAGAGGAGTTGTTGATCCTGCACATAGCTATTCCTGTGCCATTAACGGATACCGCTCTCTTCCAGTGTGTAAGTGTACTCCACTGTTTCACTCACAAAATTGTCACAGTCTGTTCTGCTCTTCTCCTGCTGCTGGTAACTTTCCATTCTCCACACCCCTGCTCTACTGCTACTAATCAGCCACACCCACCTCATCAGTTAACTCTGTTCACCTAGGCTTCATCAGTAATCACCTGGACTCTCAGCTGCACCCCATCTATAATCAAGCCTGTATATATACTCCTGTAGTCCACTCACTTGTTGCCAGATTGTCATTTTGCATTTGCTTCATGCCAGACCTTCCAGCACTAATTTACGGGCTGTTTTCCTGGTTTCGACCCTGCTTGCCTTGGACCTCCTCTCTTTGTGTCTACCCCGGTGAATGTACCAGCCTTCTGTCCCTGACCTCGAATATTGCCTGTTCCATTCTGCCTGTGGCTGTGTGGTGTCCACCGGCTTCAATCCTGTTAGGAGAGACCAGAGATGTCTGCCTTACTCACCTCCACCTGTTACAAAAATGACATCTGGTGGAAACTGAAGCCCGAAGTGACAGAGCATGAAGGGTCCCGTGCTCTCAGGGGCCTAGACATTTGTAGTACTCAATAGACATAAATCCAGTGTATTAAAATTTAAAGGTTCAGATAGAGTGTAACACCAATTACAGTGTATATGTTTATCAAATATCATCTTTTGATCTAGTTGCATTACCTCTGTCAAACAGTTTGGCACAGCAGCAGACATATGTCCACAGCATCCATCAAAGCTGCAGGGGCCAATCTACTGCTCCTCCCTCTGCTCTCTAGATCTGTGTTTGCCAGACTGTCTTGCAACTCTGAAGCTTAAAATGTATTTATAAATGCATTTATTTACTGACATTAATAAATAAATGAATATATATATATATATATATTCATTTATTTACTTAGTGTTTAATGGTCCCATTTTTATTTATTCATAATACATTTGGTCTCTTTTACATAGTATTTTGTTTCTGATGTTGGACATTAATCAATTAAATTCATGAGCCAATTGAAAAGTTTACGTTCTATAATAACATTCTCATGTTGATGCTTGTTTGTACAATCTCTTCCAGATGCTCCAAAAGTTCACAGAGTGTTGAAGAGTCCCTCTGGTAACATCATGGAGGGCAGTTCAGTGTCACTGACCTGCAGCAGTGATGCTAACCCAGCAGCTAAATACACCTGGTACAAGAAGAACCAAATGCTGCTCAATAATGAACCACAGCTGATTTTCAGCTCCATCCAGTCCTCTGACTCTGGAGAGTATTACTGTACAGCTGAGAACCAGCTGGGGAAGAGGACATCTGAATACATTTTAGTTGATGTGAAATGTGAGTAAAACTGATTTTGAAAGCAACAGATTGAATAAAATTGTCAGATTTATTGCAGCTGGATCACAGTCTGCTGTTATTTTATGAGAAGCTCTAGTAGATTTTTAAGAGGCAGTTTAAATCACTATTGTCATATTTACTCTGCGTTACAGGATGTTCAAACCATCAAATTCATCATAATGTCCTCTAAGGTTTCAGATGTATTCATTATTTATATAGAATATTCTACACACATCCTCAATTGACTGATAATCTATGTTAATTTAATTAATTGTTTAATTTAATCTTTCTTCCAGATGCTCCAAAGCTTCCCTCTGTGTCAGTGAGTCCCTCTGCTGAGATAATGGAGGGCAGTTCAGTGAATCTGACCTGTAGCAGTGATGCTAACCCTGCAGCTAATTACACCTGGTACAAGGAGAACCAAACACTGTTTCATGGACCAGAAGGAGTATATAAATTCACTTCCATCAGCTCTGAGGACAGAGCGATGTACTACTGCAAGTCTGAGAATCAATATGGACAGATCAACTCATCGTCTCTCTTCATAGATGTGCTGTGTAAGTAGTAAAGTGTAAATCCAAAACTTTAAGTCAACATGGTACCTACAGTATAATCTATAAAGCCTCATAATCCAAAATCTTGTAGACACTTTCCTGAGCTCAGTCTGAGCAAAGTCACGAGTAAATATATGCCCTTCAATAGCTTTCTTACTTTGACTTACTAAAAGTAAGTCTGTGGTGTTCAAGACATTTAAGGACATTGCAGTTCTCAGACACTGTGTGGACTTTCTTTTGGCTTGTTTTGTTTTTGGTTTGTTTGTTTTGTAGATGGAAAAACCATTAGTGACACAACAATCAGTGAAAGCTTTTACAGTGAAATAAAACACAAATTGTCACGTTCAAAATTAATACAAAGCCATGCTAAAAGCAAATTCATTTGATACATTTTGCTCACCAGATGCTCCAAAGCTTCCCTCTGTGTCAGTGAGTCCTTCTGCTGAGATAGTGGAGGGCAGTTCAGTGACTCTGACCTGTAGCAGTGATGCTAACCCAGCAGCTAATTACACCTGGTACAAGGAGAATGAAGACTCACCAAAAGCATCAGTACAGATCTTCACCATCACTGATGTCAGACCTGAACACAGTGGGAATTATTACTGTGAAGCCCAGAACAGAAGAGGACGTCATAACTCCACCTTACATCTGACTGTTGTGAAAGGTAAGTTTTTCCATTCAGCTACACACACACTGCACTCAGACTCTTTACACACCATGTGATGTGATGCAGGGGGGATTTCATTAATCTCCACCCATACCGAACTTTTGTTGTGACACTCCACAGTGTCTGTAGCCTAAGGATTGTATTCATAAGAAACAGAAAAACATGTTTGTGTGATTCACTGCTGACAGAAGAAATCAGCTGATTTCAAATCCTGGTGAAGAAAGATCTGAGCAAGAAAAAGCTGTGAATTTACTTGTCAGTGTGTTTCTTTTTTTTTTTAAGTATATTTTTTGGGGGGGTTTTTGCCTTTATGTACAGGTTAGTAGAGAGAGACAGGAAACTGGAGGCAGAGAGGGGGGAATGACATGCAGGATAGGACCGCTTGGTGTGGGATTTGAACTGGGTTCGCCTGCAGTGAGGACTGTAGCCGCAACACATGGGGCGGGCGCTCTAACCCCTGAGCTATGCTCTACCCCAATGTTTCTTTTTGATGCAGACTTGTTATATTTAACTATTGGAGATAGAACTGTGCTCATGAATATAAGCAGCCAAGGTGAGATTCCTTCACTGCTTTGCTTCACTCTATGAGCTAAATACTACAAATATTGAGCTGCTGCATTTTTTCATTTAGAGGAGGAAGTTGAGATGTGACCAAGAGTATTCAGACACATAAAAAAAAGGTTTTGGGACAAACTGTGGACACACTGGGAGTTAAATCTCCAGCTGGTGGTGGAGAAGTTGGAGTTTCTGCTGAACCACTGTTTTTCAGTGTAATTTGTCTCTTTTAGAGATTTATAATTCTTGTCTCAAATGCAAGAACTTGAAAGGATGTCAGGAATTTAATATATTTTACAACAGCACCCTCTACTGGGACAATTGACATTTGTTATCTGTCACTCAGCAATGCATCACACCACCAGCTGTGCTGAGTGAGGAAGCTGCAGGAAGAAAGAAGAGCTCACTGCAGCTGCTTACACTGTGTTTTTATTTTTACTTGCAGAATTCATAATCCAGATGTTTACGCTTATTAATTTATCGCAGGCATCACAGTCGAGCTAGATGGATAAATCTGCAAGTTTGATTTCTGGTTTATAATAGCTCATTGCAAATATATCAATGCATGGCTGATACATCAGAATTATGTCAGTGTCAGTCTAAAGATGCTGCTTGATAGTCCAGCTGAATTGACATTTAAAAAATCCATCATAGTATGAACACATGAGGTGCAGGCTGGATGTGTTTTCTGTTTATTATTACCACAACAAGTAACCTAATAATAAATAACATAAAGACATTTACAATAAAAATGGATAAAATATATACTAAAGTGAAAGACCCGTTAGTTTAAAATGAAGAGAACTGAACTTTCATATATTGACTGAAACATTAGACCCAAACATGCTGTAACACCCTGATTAACTGTTAGTGTTTTCTTTTCATCACTGTTTCCCAGGAACAGGAAAACTAATCATTGCTGGAGTAACAGCTGCTGTTCTCCTGCTTATCATAATCCTCTCTGTCTTCCTATGGATGAGGTAAGCAGTTCTCTGTCACTAAGTCATTGTTCAAAATTCAGTCATTTGTGTTTTTAATTAATTCTCCTCATCAGGAAAAAGAGAGCCTCCAATCAATCGTCTGAGGCTGAGGAGAGACTAGAAGACAGAGAGAGGGTGAGGAGGGAGAGTTATACTATTCTATCCTGGTTTCACACTTCCACACTCACTATCTTAAAGTGACACTAGAAAACTCATCTGACTGTGAAGCTCTCCATGTTGTTTCATAACAATCTACTGCAGGAGGTGCAAGATAACCCTCTGTATGACAGCATGCAGTTCTCCAACAACGAGGCAGATCCTTTCTACTCCAACATCAGATCAGATCAGCTCCACAGACACATCGAGGAACAAGAGGTTCCCGAGTACGCTGCTGTTAACTTTAACAGAGCTGGTAATGCCCCGAGGTGAGCAGCTCTTCACACAAGAACACAGTAGCAACAGTCTTTTTCAGTTGTTACATCTGCCTGTTACGTCTTTATTGTTATGGCTGTATAATTTTATACAATACCTTCAGATTGACCTGATTTATTGTTTTTATTTCCCATTGAGAACCAGCAGTCAGCAAACCTGGGAAGATCCAGCTGTACTGTACAGCACAGTCAGCAAAACCTCATGATCACATCAGCAACTATGAGAAAAGCTCCCGTGCCCTGTCTTGCTTACTGCTGGAATATTGATTTAAGGGGATCTATTATGCTTTTCTTTATTTTCAGTCATGTATGTCACAATGCTGGCTGTTCATGTTAAAAGTGTCTGAAGGCTGAATTGAGGAAGACTTGAAGGTAGGAGTGAAACCATCAACTCACTGTGAAAGTGTTTTGGGAGCGAGTGGAGTCGCCCTCTGCTGGCCATTTCAGATATTGTAGGTTTTAGGAAATGGAACTACCTGCATATCAGTCAGTGCAACCTGTAGTAATTGGCTGTAGGTTAGGAAGTAAGAAATCTGAGTAGGTTTAAGTTTTGTGTTGTTATAGTTAGTGAAATATTTTGTTATAAACTAATTAAGTGTTATATTTTCTGAGGTAATTAATTGATTTGCTAATTTTGGTTAAGGTAATATTGTTTTATATTATGATACTTGTGTATATTTGTATTTTTGTTAAATTTCACTTAAAAGGGTAAATATTGTTTTACAAAAAGCAAAAAGGAAGGTCTTGTCTGTCATCAGCTATTTAAAATGCAGCATGGTAAAAATGTATATCTACTTCTGTGGTACTTAAGAATTTAAAAACTATTTGATTTTCTAGAAACGATTTAATTCATTTGACAGTGACAAAAGATATACATTGTGTTTTGCATTTTTATAGTGTCTAATTTCATTTTCAGCTTTGTTATGCTGATAAAGTTATTAGTTCAGGTAATATAAGTACTAAGTGACAGATTGTTTACAGATCCCAGGTTGATTGTGTCGATTTGATAGTAATGCCCCAAGGCTCCAGTAGGGGGAGTCGCGCTTCTCTACTTCACTTAATATGCTTAATATACACAAGTGAAGACGATACTTTATTTTCATCCCTCTTCCCTCGCTATTCTGCCTATTTTACAGTAATTACCATACAGAAATCATTATAAACATAGCGAGGTGTTGTAGATAATTGTTTTTCTGTCATTGGTTGTCATTATGAGAGAAAGACGGTGAGTTTTATACGTTTATGTTGCTAAAGAGTTTCAAGCTAGCTTCATCACTGTGTACTTTACCTACTGTTATCAGACTGTTACGCCTTTGTATTTCAGACTGTCACTGAGATATTGTACTGTATGCCATTTAAGACTTAATACACACGAGTGAAGACAAGAGCAGTGTGCTGTGTTTTCATTCCTCTTTTATAACTATTCTGTCTATTTTAAGGACGCAGCACTTCCACGTTTGACAGTTTCTTTGTTTATAAGTATGGTATTGGAAACCTTCGTGGTAGCTAGGCTATACCTTTAAAATGAGCTGATCCCAGACACCCATCATTACAGTCTAAAGTCACTCATAGTATCTTAGATATCATGTAGAGTGTTGGGGTGCAACACCTGCCTAAATAAATATTAAATAATGAAAAAATAAATCAATAAAAATTTAAATAATGGATACCTGACAGGTAGCTACCTATGTCAGAGGAAGGTGAAAGAAACTCGGAACTGTGTGAAACATTATTTTATTAATATTTCAGCAGAGACAGTGTGCAGAAATCTTTTTCCAATGTTCTTCTCTATTTTCTTCTATATTAACTAAGCAGGTACCCATTCAATTTTAAAATATATTTCTGTTGAAGAGTCCCTCTGCTGAGATAGTGGAGGGCAGTTCAGTGAATCTGACCTGTAGCAGTGATGCTAACCCAGCAGCTGATTACACCTGGTACAAGGAGAATGAAGACTCACCAAAAGCATCAGGACAGATCTTCATCATCACTGATGTCAGACCTGATCAGTATACAATCTACCTGATAGAACATTTTTTATTTTATTGTTCAGTTAAACTGTATCATGGTTCACAGGTCAAAGAGATAAACTGTAGAGAGCATCTGTGCATCTTTACACAGCAGAAGGACTGATTTCTGATGAGCTCTGTGTTACAGTCAGAGTGATTGTGAATGAGTGAGTTTACAACTGTAGATATAAAACATGTTATGATCTGATTTACACACAGATCTCTGTATCACTTTTTTGATGAACATTAATTTGTATTTGTTTCTTAATACTTGAAATAAACACTGTGCCCACATTTCACATCTTACTTCCCATACTGATGCACTACATCTCTTTGAACTCATGGTGGTGTATTCAGTGTCTCAACATGCACTAGAAGTGTGAAGAGATCCATCAAACCAAGTGTCAGACATATGTAACGTGTTTTCTTTAGACACTGAACTGTCCACACACTTAAAAACATGAAGATGATAAAAGTGTCATTATTTCTCTTATCTCTTTAAATTGCTAAAAGGCCAGAACACTGGTGTCTTTTAATCTCTACAAAGATCACATTAGGTCTCTACAAAACAGGAAAACGTGGTTGTCACATCAACCTATACTGTCACCTGCCCCCTCATGCATACTCATAATAATAAGAAAGAGGAAGTAAATGTACTCATTTAAGTTAAGCCTGATGTCTGACGCCTGCTTACAGATCACAGAAGACGAGCATCTTAACAGACAACGTCCTTCTCTGCTGTAAGTTGAACAGTTTACTGATATGACTATTACATGTTGTTTACATTATTTGATGCATTTTATTGTCTCTGAAGCCTCACAGAGAGATGAGAGGAGCAGCTATGAGTTTAACAGCAGCAGCGAGTGGATTTGTTGTCTTCCTTCTCTCTGTGTCAGGTACTGTATATCTACATTTACATTGTAGGACATTTAGGTTTGATGTATGTTTGATGCAGTATGATGAATAACTTTTAAAAATGGTAAAAATAATATCAGTATTCACTGATTAACCCTGTAATAATAATGTATTAAGATGTTGAGCTGTGTCTGCGTCATGAGTAGTGGGGGTGGGGCCTGGCTGATATGGTTTGTCCTCCCTCCCTCCATAGATTGTAAGAATCATATATTTTTATTCATGCATATGAATATATTCATAGTTATATGATTGTACACCAATGCACTGAGAATTTTATCTTGTCCTGATGTTTTTAATCAGTTTGTTAATTTCTGCACTCTGCACTGCAGAGCTGGACAACTATTTTAGCTGTTCCAACCACAACAGTTTCCTCTTTGTGTGAAAACTTCTTGACACCTATTTTTATTTTAGTGGGTTAGATCAGAAGTTTCCAACACGTCATGTTCTGCATTTCTTTGTGGTTTTCACTGAGCAGCAACTTGACCAAAGAACTTACAAAGAGGAAACTAAACAAGCACAGACTCTCTAATGATTCAGTTTGTTCTTCTCATCCTGTTCAGTAAAACAACATTAATGTTCACAGCTTCAATATATTCTTGTTCTTTCACTGCACCTTCAGACTATCTGATGTTCTGTCTCAGTGCAGAAAGGGTCACTGTAAACCACATATAACCAGTTTGTTTGTATGTTAAAAATATCTTTGGACATTTCTATGCCTGTGCATGGAGGCATAATACAGAAATAACATAATGAAAGTCATACAACAGTTATAAAGTGTGGACAAATTTAATTAACATGAGCAAAAACAATGATACCGAAAAAGTCTCAGTGTTAATAAGGTGAAAACGACACTGATGCATCACTGATCTGCTGCTTTAACCGCCCAAAAGTGAAGTTTTTACTCATTTAATATTTGTAAAGTAAAAGCTTGCAGAATGAATGGACTAAAGCTGAAACACTCATCAGTAACAAATGATAAAATACTGTATTCTAGTTCAGTTCTAGTTAGATTGATGCACAATGAGGAGCTTTAAATGACAACAACTGAAGATCATATTGGTGCCATGATCCACTTTGTCTTATTCACTGATTCTTAGCTTGTTATAAATCTGATTGTGGTTTCTGATGTGCTCTGTGTTACAGTGGTACAGGATCAGAATGACTGGGGAGTGACTTACACTTCTACTAAGATCTGTGCCTTAAAAGGATCAACAGTGGACATACACTGCACCTACAGTTACCCATCCAGAGTAAATAATGTTGATACTGCAGTTAATGAAACACTGTGGTTTACTAAATTGAGTAATGAAGAACCTGTGGATCTGAGAACAGTCTCAGAGTACGCAGGTCGTGTGCAGTATCACTGTGATAAGAACGACTGCATTATGAGAATCACAGACCTGAGAGAGAGAGACTCAGCTGAGTACAAGTTCAGGTTCATAACAAACCAACCAGGAGGGAGATATACTGGTGTACCTGGAGTCACTTTGACTGTCAGAGGTAACATTTTCATTGGAAGATTTAATCTAGTTTCAAATGGTTAATATCTTGGAAATAGTTCAGTGAATGTGTTTGTGTATGAACATAAATTACATTTCTGTTCTTTCTTCACATATCCAGATCTCCAGGTTCAGGTGATCCGGTCAACAGCCGGTTCTTCCTGGGCAGAGCTGAAGTGTCACAGCAGTTGTCGTCTACCTGATCGTTCTTCCTTCATCTGGTACAAGAATGGACAGAAAATCAGCAGTAAAACTTCCTTTTCTCATTCAGCCTACTTCAATCATGCAGACAGCTATTCCTGTGCTGTTACAGGATATGAGGATTTCCCCTCTCTTCCAGTTTGTGAGTTTTCTTCAGTCTTCCACTAACATAACAGCATCTTGTGGAGCCTTTTATCTAAAGTACTGTACAATGACTTCATGTATTTCTGAGTATCTTTTCTAGCTCTACTGTTGTCAATATCAATATAATACAACCTGATCTGTGTTACTGCAGAGAATTAAAAAAAATAGTATCTCACCTATTAGAGAAACCTTTGTACCAAGAGTTTGACAACTAGATTATTTTATCTTCAGTCTCACTGTGAAATGAGGGGCATCACTACTGTCTTTACAACACATTTCACATTCTGTACAAACACACACAAGTATTTAGGACTAACTGTGCTGCTTTAATTTCATTTTATCTTTTAGGTGCCCGTGGTCAATCCTGCAACAGAGTGATTTACACTGACAGAAGCATTTGTGCCTTCAGAGGCTCATCAGCGGACATTTCCTGCACATACAGCAGTTATGAATCTATCACATCATCATTCTGGTTCAGTCCTGATCGTAGTCATCAGTGGCAGAATCCCTCACAGCCTGAGGACCTTAGTAAAGACTCCCAGTATGCAGGTCGTGTTCAGGTCCTTGAAACAGCGAGAGGACGCTCCACTCTGAGAATCTCTGACCTGAGAGAGAGCGATTCAGCCCAGTATCACTTCACATTCAAAACACATTGGTTTGAATGGAGGAGTAGTTTACCTGGAACAACTCTGACTGTCACAGGTACTGATGAACACAAACTGATGATGAAGTCAGTGTATCAGAAGTTAACATGTTAAAATATTTGTATTCATCGTGAAATTGTGTTTTTGCTAATAGAGATTGTGGATATCACTTCAGTTTGATATAATAAAAATTTACCAGTCCAAAAGATTTAAAAATATATATTTCTGAGACAATAACTGATCAAACAAATGAAAAGCACACAGTTAAGGTGAAGTTTAACTTGGACAAGCTCCATTAAAAAAGCAAAAGGCAAAAATATATTGAATATATTATGGGTACAGTTGAGGACGGTGAGACTGATGTTTAGTCTCCTCTGTATTTGATGTTGTACTGGCAACCTGTTGTACATTTCTGTTGTTCACAGATCCAGATGTTAAGATGCAGGTGTTTCGATCTTCCAGCGGTCCAAAGCTGACTTGTTTCAGCAGCTGTCTTCCTCCTCGTCGTTCTTCCTATGCCTGGTACATGAATGAGAAAATTGAGGAAGAAACGTTTCCTTCTTATAGAGGAGTTGTTGATCCTGCACATAGCTATTCCTGTGCCATTAACGGATACCGCTCTCTTCCAGTGTGTAAGTGTACTCCACTGTTTCACTCACAAAATTGTCACAGTCTGTTCTGCTCTTCTCCTGCTGCTGGTAACTTTCCATTCTCCACACCCCTGCTCTACTGCTACTAATCAGCCACACCCACCTCATCAGTTAACTCTGTTCACCTAGGCTTCATCAGTAATCACCTGGACTCTCAGCTGCACCCCATCTATAATCAAGCCTGTATATATACTCCTGTAGTCCACTCACTTGTTGCCAGATTGTCATTTTGCATTTGCTTCATGCCAGACCTTCCAGCACTAATTTACGGGCTGTTTTCCTGGTTTCGACCCTGCTTGCCTTGGACCTCCTCTCTTTGTGTCTACCCCGGTGAATGTACCAGCCTTCTGTCCCTGACCTCGAATATTGCCTGTTCCATTCTGCCTGTGGCTGTGTGGTGTCCACCGGCTTCAATCCTGTTAGGAGAGACCAGAGATGTCTGCCTTACTCACCTCCACCTGTTACAAAAATGACATCTGGTGGAAACTGAAGCCCGAAGTGACAGAGCATGAAGGGTCCCGTGCTCTCAGGGGCCTAGACATTTGTAGTACTCAATAGACATAAATCCAGTGTATTAAAATTTAAAGGTTCAGATAGAGTGTAACACCAATTACAGTGTATATGTTTATCAAATATCATCTTTTGATCTAGTTGCATTACCTCTGTCAAAACTTACAAACAACTGTCAAACAGTTTGGCACAGCAGCAGACATATGTCCACAGCATCCATCAAAGCTGCAGGGGCCAATCTACTGCTCCTCCCTCTGCTCTCTAGATCTGTGTTTGCCAGACTGTCTTGCAACTCTGAAGCTTAAAATGTATTTATAAATGCATTTATTTACTGACATTAATAAATAAATGAATATATATATATATATATATTCATTTATTTACTTAGTGTTTAATGGTCCCATTTTTATTTATTCATAATACATTTGGTCTCTTTTACATAGTATTTTGTTTCTGATGTTGGACATTAATCAATTAAATTCATGAGCCAATTGAAAAGTTTACGTTCTATAATAACATTCTCATGTTAATGCTTGTTTGTACAATCTCTTCCAGATGCTCCAAAAGTTCACAGAGTGTTGAAGAGTCCCTCTGGTAACATCATGGAGGGCAGTTCAGTGTCACTGACCTGCAGCAGTGATGCTAACCCAGCAGCTAAATACACCTGGTACAAGAAGAACCAAATGCTGCTCAATAATGAACCACAGCTGATTTTCAGCTCCATCCAGTCCTCTGACTCTGGAGAGTATTACTGTACAGCTGAGAACCAGCTGGGGAAGAGGACATCTGAATACATTTTAGTTGATGTGAAATGTGAGTAAAACTGATTTTGAAAGCAACAGATTGAATAAAATTGTCAGATTTATTGCAGCTGGATCACAGTCTGCTGTTATTTTATGAGAAGCTCTAGTAGATTTTTAAGAGGCAGTTTAAATCACTATTGTCATATTTACTCTGCGTTACAGGATGTTCAAACCATCAAATTCATCATAATGTCCTCTAAGGTTTCAGATGTATTCATTATTTATATAGAATATTCTACACACATCCTCAATTGACTGATAATCTATGTTAATTTAATTAATTGTTTAATTTAATCTTTCTTCCAGATGCTCCAAAGCTTCCCTCTGTGTCAGTGAGTCCCTCTGCTGAGATAATGGAGGGCAGTTCAGTGAATCTGACCTGTAGCAGTGATGCTAACCCTGCAGCTAATTACACCTGGTACAAGGAGAACCAAACACTGTTTCATGGACCAGAAGGAGTATATAAATTCACTTCCATCAGCTCTGAGGACAGAGCGATGTACTACTGCAAGTCTGAGAATCAATATGGACAGATCAACTCATCGTCTCTCTTCATAGATGTGCTGTGTAAGTAGTAAAGTGTAAATCCAAAACTTTAAGTCAACATGGTACCTACAGTATAATCTATAAAGCCTCATAATCCAAAATCTTGTAGACACTTTCCTGAGCTCAGTCTGAGCAAAGTCACGAGTAAATATATGCCCTTCAATAGCTTTCTTACTTTGACTTACTAAAAGTAAGTCTGTGGTGTTCAAGACATTTAAGGACATTGCAGTTCTCAGACACTGTGTGGACTTTCTTTTGGCTTGTTTTGTTTTTGGTTTGTTTGTTTTGTAGATGGAAAAACCATTAGTGACACAACAATCAGTGAAAGCTTTTACAGTGAAATAAAACACAAATTGTCACGTTCAAAATTAATACAAAGCTATGCTAAAAGCAAATTCATTTGATACATTTTGCTCACCAGATGCTCCAAAGCTTCCCTCTGTGTCAGTGAGTCCTTCTGCTGAGATAGTGGAGGGCAGTTCAGTGACTCTGACCTGTAGCAGTGATGCTAACCCAGCAGCTAATTACACCTGGTACAAGGAGAATGAAGACTCACCAAAAGCATCAGGACAGATCTTCACCATCACTGATGTCAGACCTGAACACAGTGGGAATTATTACTGTGAAGCCCAGAACAGAAGAGGACGTCATAACTCCACCTTACATCTGACTGTTGTGAAAGGTAAGTTTTTCCATTCAGCTACATGCACACTGCACTCAGACTCTTTACACACCATGTGATGTGATGCAGGGGGGATTTCATTAATCTCCACCCATACCGAACTTTTGTTGTGACACTCCACAGTGTCTGTAGCCTAAGGATCGTATTCATAAGAAACAGAAAAACATGTTTGTGTGATTCACTGCTGACAGAAGAAATCAGCTGATTTCAAATCCTGGTGAAGAAAGATCTGAGCAAGAAAAAACTGTGAATTTACTTGTCAGTGTGTTTCTTTTTTTTTTTTAAGTATATTTTTTGGGGGGGTTTTTGCCTTTATGTACAGGTTAGTAGAGAGAGACAGGAAACTGGAGGCAGAGAGGGGGGAATGACATGCAGGATAGGACCGCTTGGTGTGGGATTTGAACTGGGTTCGCCTGCAGTGAGGACTGTAGCCGCAACACATGGGGCGGGTGCTCTAACCCCTGAGCTATGCTCTACCCCAATGTTTCTTTTTGATGCAGACTTGTTATATTTAACTATTGGAGATAGAACTGTGCTCATGAATATAAGCAGCCAAGGTGAGATTCCTTCACTGCTTTGCTTCACTCTATGAGCTAAATACTACAAATATTGAGCTGCTGCATTTTTTCATTTAGAGGAGGAAGTTGAGATGTGACCAAGAGTATTCAGACACATAAAAAAAAGGTTTTGGGACAAACTGTGGACACACTGGGAGTTAAATCTCCAGCTGGTGGTGGAGAAGTTGGAGTTTCTGCTGAACCACTGTTTTTCAGTGTAATTTGTCTCTTTTAGAGATTTATAATTCTTGTCTCAAATGCAGGAACTTGAAAGGATGTCAGGAATTTAATATATTTTACAACAGCACCCTCTACTGGGACAATTGACATTTGTTATCTGTCACTCAGCAATGCTTCACACACCACCAGCTGTGCTGAGTGAGGAAGCTGCAGGAAGAAAGAAGAGCTCACTGCAGCTGCTTACACTGTGTTTTTATTTTTACTTGCAGAATTCATAATCCAGATGTTTACGCTTATTAATTTATCTCAGGCATCACAGTCGAGCTAGATGGATAAATCTGCAAGTTTGATTTCTGGTTTATAATAGCTCATTGCAAATATATCAATGCATGGCTGATACATCAGAATTATGTCAGTGTCAGTCTAAAGATGCTGCTTGATAGTCCAGCTGAATTGACATTTAAAAAATCCATCATAGTATGAACACATGCAGGTGCAAGCTGGATGTGTTTTCTGTTTATTATTACCACAACAAGTAACCTAATAATAAATAACATAAAGACATTTACAATAAAAATGGATAAAATATATACTAAAGTGAAAGACCCGTTAGTTTAAAATGAAGAGAACTGAACTTTCATATATTGACTGAAACATTAGACCCAAACATGCTGTAACACCCTGATTAACTGTTAGTGTTTTCTTTTCATCACTGTTTCCCAGGAACAGGAAAACTAATCATTGTTGGAGGAACAGCTGCTGTTCTCCTGCTTATCATAATCCTCTCTGTCTTCCTATGGATGAGGTAAGCAGTTCTGTTTCACTGAATCATTGTTCAAAATTCAGTCATTTGTGTTTTTAATTAATTCTCCTCATCAGGAAAAACAGAGCCTCCAATCAATCGTCTGAGGCTGAGGAGAGACCAGACGACAGAGAGAGGGTGAGGAGGGACAGTTATACTATTCTATCCTGGTTTCACACTTCCACACTCACTATCTTAAAGTGACACTAGAAAACTCATCTGACTGTGAAGCTCTCCATGTTGTTTCATAACAATCTACTGCAGGAGGTGCAAGATAACCCTCTGTATGACAGCATGCAGTTCTCCAACAACGAGGCAGATCCTTTCTACTCCAACATCAGATCAGATCAGCTCCACAGACACATCGAGGAACAAGAGGTTCCCGAGTACGCTGCTGTTAACTTTAACAGAGCTGGTAATGCCCCGAGGTGAGCAGCTCTTCACACAAGAACACAGTAGCAACAGTCTTTTTCAGTTGTTACATCTGCCTGTTACGTCTTTATTGTTATGGCTGTATAATTTTATACAATACCTTCAGATTGACCTGATTTATTGTTTTTATTTCCCATTGAGAACCAGCAGTCAGCAAACCTGGGAAGATCCAGCTGTACTGTACAGCACAGTCAGCAAAACCTCATGATCACATCAGCAACTATGAGAAAAGCTCCCATGCCCTGTCTTGCTTACTGCTGGAATATTGATTTAAGGGGAACTATTATGCTTTTCTTTATTTTCAGTCATGTATGTCACAATGTTGGCTGTTCATGTTAAAAGTGTCTGAAGGCTGAATTGAGGAAGACTTGAAGGTAGCGAGTGAAACCATCAAGTCACTGTGAAAGTGTTTTGGGAGCCAGTGGAGTCGCCCTCTGCTGGCCGTTTCAGATATTGCAGGTTTTAGGAAACTACCTGCATATCAATCATTGCAACCTGTAGTAATTGGCTGTAGGTTAGGAAGTAAGAAATCTGAGTAGATTTAAGTTTTTTGTTGTTATAGTTTGTGAAATATTTTGTTATAAACCAATTAAGTGTTATATTTTCTGAGGTAATTAATTGATTTGCTAATTTTGGGTAAGGAAATATGTTTTTTAATATATGGGTAAATACTGTTTTACAAAAAGCAAAAAGTCATTAGCTATTTAAAATACAGCATGGTACTTCTGTGGTGAGAAAGTTATTAGTTCAGGTAATAAAAGTAAGTGACAGATTGTTGACTGATTCCAGGTTGATTGTGTCGATTTGATAGTAATGCCCCAAGGCTCCAGTAGGGGGAGTCGCGCTTCTCTACTTCACTTAATATACACAAGTGAAGACGATACTTTATTTTCATCCCTCTTCCCTCGCTATTCTACCTATTTTACAGTAATTAACTTACAGAAATCATTATAGACATAGCGAGGTGTTGTAGATAATTGTTTTTCTGTCATTGGTTGTCATTATGAGAGAAAGACGGTGAGTTTTATACGTTTATGTTGCTAAAGAGTTTCAAGCTAACTTCATCACTGTGTACTTTACCTACTGTTATCAGACTGTTACGCTTTGTATTTGAGACTGTCACTGAGATGTTGTACTGTATGCCATTTAAGACTTAATACACACGAGTGAAGACAAGAGCAGTGTGCTGTGTTTTAATTCCTTTTTTATAACTATTCTGTCTATTTTAAGGTCGCAACATTTCCACGTTTGACAGTTTCTTTTTTTATAAGTATGGTATTGGAAACCGTGGTAGCTAGGCTATACCTTTTAAAATGAGCTGATCCCAGACACCCATCATTACAGTCTAAAGTCACTCACAGTATCGTAGATATAATATAGAGTGTTGGGGTGCAACACCTGTCTAAATAAATAGCCTGTGTTAAAAAATGAAAAAATAAATGAATTAAAATTGAAATAATCTATACGTGACAGGTATCTACGTCAGAGGAAGGTGAAACTCGGAACTGGGTGAAACATTATTTTATTAATATTTCAGCAGTAAGCGAGACAGTGTGCAGAAATCTTTTTCCAATGTTCTTCTGTATTTTCTTCTTTATTATCTAAGCAGGTAAACATTGAATTTTAAAATATATTTCTCTGAGCAACTGTTATTTTACCACTGAAGGAAAATCCCATTCAGATCTATCTCCTGTACTTATTAATTTCATTCAAGATCCTTCACAACATTGGAAGAAAGCAGTAAATTGCATTTAATTATAATAATTGATCCACCAGTGGGATGTCACCAGTGCTCCACAACCTCACTTTATTTTCTTTACTCTTTACTTATGTCTGCTAAACTTACAGGATCTATAAAGATTTAAGTAGTGAAGATGATCCTGGGGACATCAATAAAACCTTGATAGTAAGACCTGTTAACATGTGGTACCACCACACCAGGATCATTTTGTGGAGGAGCTGTGGATATATGTTAGTGTTATATTTGTTAATGCTGGAGAGAGAGAGGCTGTAGAGGACCATGTGGATGTTTTCATGTTCAGTTTTCAGCAGCAGCAGGTAGAAGTGAGCAACTCTGAATACAGTGATCTTCATCTCTGTTGTAAAGAAATGCCCAAAAACAAAGAGATGGCTCTAAATCAAGACATGAAGTTATAGCTGACAGTTTGAATGACTTAATGAGTATTGTGTTTTATAAAATGAGTCAAAAGACAATAAACATGCTTTTGTATCAACTCATCTCTGACTCAGAAGCGTGGCAGATGGCTTTCTTTCTGTTTCCTTGGTGATGAACGGTTGCATGGAGAAGCAGACTCGGGTCAACCTCAGGTCACCACTGCAGCCTTGGAGGAGCAAGTGTGTGTGTGTGTGTGTGTGTGTGTGTGTGTGTGTGTGTGTGTGTGTAATGGTGCATTTACTGGCAGGCTGCAGAGTTGGATGCTGGAGCTCTAACTAACCAAAAGTTTGGAAAGGTCTTTAAAGAGTTTATACAACAAACAAAAAGAGTTTATCTATAAAAAATAATCAATAATCAAATGGTAAATGAGATGTGATGGCTAAACTGTCTTTATCTTAGTTGGGAGTTGTTTTTTTTTAGATGCAGTGAACAGGACATTGCAGCGAGGCCAGAGCCAGAAAGCACCAGACAAAAGTAGTAAAACTTCTTATAGTCTAGGAGGCGTGTTTTTTGGAAGAAATCGGATACTTGGCGCTCCTTTTTTTAGGGAACGCTTTGGATTACTGATTAATTCCTTTGTGTGAGGAGAAAAAAAACTGGCCTTCAATTTAAAGGGGAATCATTTTATTTATATAGAATACAACTGCATTTCTGCAATCCTCATTTCTGTCATTTATATATGAAAAACCAGCAGGAAAACTTACAAATAACTACATTGATTAATCAAACAAATACAGAATAAAATTATTATATTTACTTTCTAAAAGGTCTGCATGATCCCATCAATCCTATTTAGGTCATGTAAATTAACAGAATTGTGAAATAGAGTCTGAATTTCTTATGATTTTAAAATAAAGACATGTTGTGTAACACAGCTGAGGTTAGCATTGGTTAGTGCAAGTACACATATGTTTATTTTTTACACATTTTAGCAGATATATCAACAGAAAGGGAGAGATGAACACTCAGGAATGTGAGATTATCCCAAATATATGCATCCAGTTCATCTTTCATGCATTGAGGTCAAAGGTCATTGTGTTTGTTAGTTTTACTGTGTTCGTCTAGTACAATGGTTTACTCTGAAGTAGAAGTGTACAGTTTTTTAAGTGCTTTTTAGGGGGCTTTCCTTTGTTATTTCAGGGTACAATGAGTTAGAATAATAACATATTTCATATTTTTCATATATCATAATACATCCATAGCTGTTTGGGGCAGTTACCTAAACTTTTCCTTATGGTAAATACGAAAATTGTAAGAAAAATAGAAGAAATAAAACATTTTTCAGAATTTACACAAACACGTTTGAGTTTAAACTTAAAGTAAAGGAGGCAAATGTAAATATGAGACAATGACACTGTTCTCTTCTGTCTCATTACAGTCAGAGAAGGTCCAGACAATGTTTTACTCTGAAGTAGAAGTATACAGTTGTTTAAGTGCTTTGGGGGCTTCTGTAAGTTATTTCAGGGTACAATGAGTTAGAATAGTAACATAATATTAGTATTTTTCATATATGATCTATATATCATGATACATCCATAAGCTAGCAGTTGCCTTATAGTAAAGTCCACTCCTGAATCAAACCTGTCAGAACAATAGAAGAAATGTTCATGTTCCCGTCTTCTTTAGACACATCATGAGATCTGCGGCTGTTATCTGAAAACACAATTTGGCTACAATAACAGCTCAACTCCTTAAGACAGAGTCAGCAAACAGCTTACTGTGTGACTTAAATACAAGTTAGACTGATCATTAAATCACTCACAGTAAAATATTATACATCATACAGCACATGTGAGAGAATTTATAGGCAGAAAAGTATAGTAAAATATTATGGAGACATTCTTCTAATAAGGAATGGGCTTATAAACTGCATCTAATGGTTCTGTTGGTGGTTGATCAATCTTGTGCTTTACAGATCAGTTAGACTATAATCCATTACTAAAAACAATGTTTAGGCTCCAGTGAGGCTGTCTCTTTCTGTTTTCTAATGCAGTTTTAATCCATTAATGTGCCATCAAGTCTGTGCTATGAATCATGATGATTAATGACTAAATGGTTTTTACAGTAACCATCAATTCTACACGTAATAAATGGATTTTGATCCAGATGCTCTGCTGAAAGTTTTTTTCCCAGATTTACTAAAAAGACAAAGCAAATTTTGCACAACTTGGCAAACTGAAAGGCACTTTTCCTTCTGTAAGGCTACTGAGTTTTAATTAATCCATTGATAAAAGCCATTTATTACAAACACTCATGAAAGTAACAGCCTTTATATGGCGTAATTTAGGAAAATTAAAGGCTAGATAGCAAAGAGATTTCAAAAATACAGTTTAATTAGTGTTGTCAGCACAGTGAAAGTCAAGTCTACCAATTCAAGGCACATTTAATTGAAGTGGAAAATTAGATGAGATTTTTAATCTACTTTTTATTTGCTTTTATGTTACTAGTTATCTAATTTGCACCTGAGTAGATATTTCCATAAAACAAAATATTTAGTATATTTTGGATTTTATGAGTTGTGTCTCCACCAGGATACGTTTCCCCCTATTAAGGTAAAAATGTATATTTGTATTTATCTCCTGGTGCAAAACTAAATTTAAGACATTTTAAGACCTTTTAAGATAAATAAATATTAAAAGTCTACGTTAAGGATCCGCTGTAATAATCATAAAACCCAATAAAGTCACAATCACAGCAGATGAAACGCATGCTCACCAGCGTTACGGTGATTTTTCATGACTGTGGGCTCGAGGCTATTAATAGAAAGTTACGTCACTGCTCGGTGTATAGGGTGCATCTCTCTGTCAAGCGCAGCAGAGCATCATAATCACCGCCACCACCACCGCCACCGGTTACCGGAGGAGGTCTAGCTGGTCCCTCCTTCTCCACCACATGGACCGGAACCACGCAGAACACCACGTGACCCAGGAGCACTGGACTGACCGAGCATCTCACACCGGATCATGGCTGCGGAGGATGCAGGATCCCGAACCGGGGCTCCGGTGGTGTCTCCGTCCCGCCTGCTGCCGCTGCTCTCCCTCCTCTCCTGCACGCTGCTGCCCGCACCGGCGCACGGCTTGCTCGGCTTTCGCCCGGAGGAGACCGGGGCGGAGCTGTCCGTGGAGGACGGGGTGCTGAAAGCCACCGAGGGGATCCGCTTCATGCTGCGGGTTTATTACTCCACTTCCCCGCAGAGGATGAACCGGACGGCGGCGACTCGAGCCAACAACGCCGCGCCCTGGATCGCCTTTATCGAGGAGCCGAGTCCCGGCAGAGAGGGGCAAGTTCACCCAAAACGAAACATGTGCATGGACAAGGACGCCAGGACGTCCGACATCGAGGTTTTGGGCTCTTTCAAGTCAGCTTCAAGTCAGAACTCGGTGCTGGTGGAGCTGCTGGCTAAAGACTTGAGGAGAGGGGAGAAGATTAAATACTACTCCATGTGCGCCTTTGATGGATCCAAATGGGAACACTACCGGACTCGGGATTTTTGGGTGGCCGTTGTGGAGCGATCGGCGGTCCCGGAGCTGTGGCTGCAGGTGTTAGTGTCCGTCCTGCTGCTCGGGTTGTCGGCTCTGTTCAGCGGGTTGAACTTGAGCCTGCTGGCGCTGGACCCGGTGGAGCTGCAGGTGCTCCAGAACAGCGGCACCGACAAGGAGCAGAACTACGCGCGGAAAATCGAGTCGGTGCGTCGGCATGGGAACTACGTCCTCTGCACTTTACTGCTGGGCACCGCCATCATCAACGCATCTCTCGCCGTGTGGATGTGTCAAATCCTGGGCATGACCTGGCTCTCCACGGTCATCTGCGCCTTTGGCATCTTCTTCATCGGGGAGATTCTTCCTCACTCGGTGGCGTCCCGTCACGGTCTCGCCATCGCCTCCAAAACCATCTGGGTGACCCGACTCTTGATGGTGCTCTCCTTCCCCATCTCTTACCCCATCAGCAAACTCCTGGACCTCATCCTCAACCAGGAGATCTCTAACTTTTACACCAGAGAGAAACTCCTGGAGATGCTGCGAGTCACGGATCCGTACCACGACCTGGTCAAAGAGGAGCTCAACATCATCCAAGGCGCGCTGGAGTTACGCACCAAAACCGTGGAGGACGTCCTGACCCCGCTGACTGACTGCTTCATGCTGGCATCGGACGGTGTGCTGGACTTTAACACCATGTCTGAGATCATGCAGAGCGGCTACACGAGGATCCCCGTGTTTGAGAACGAGCGCTCCAACATTGTGGACATCCTGTTCGTGAAGGATCTGGCCTTCGTGGATCCGGACGACTGCACCTCGCTGAAGACCATCACCCAGTTCTACAAACACCCGCTGCACTGCGTCTTTAACGACACCAAACTGGACGCCATGCTGGAGGAATTTAAGAAAGGTGAGGAGGGCATGAAGGGGGTTTGAGTGTGTGTGTGTGTGTGTGTGGTGTGTGTGTGTGTGTGTGTGTGTGTGTGTGTGTGTGTGTGTGCAGCTCAGCAGGAGGATTACTGAGATAACTAGAGTCTCTAAAGCTCATAAAACACCATAAATACAAACTATTTAATTGTGGCTACATTGGAAAAATACATTTTAATCAAAGAAGAATTGATCCTGATTGATTAGCCTACTGAATATATGTGATTATTATCATTATTAGGCTGTTGATACTACTCTACATCACATAGATCACTGTATTTGCACTACTTATAATTACAGGATACTCAATTCTGCCTTTTCTTGTCCCTCACACTCTCATGTCTTATGTTGCATGTTTTCTTCTTCTGTGGTTTATCTTTGCAACACTCCGCAGACATGATTTTGACCTGCATCAGTTTATAATTGCAGCAGGTTTACTGGAGGGTTCGTAGAGCAGCTATATGTGTCTAGCAGCAGTGTCAGGGTCAGCATTTGCATGCAGAAAATGAAACAAAACCCACTCACAGACTGGCTTCTGATGTGGGAAGTTTGTTACCATGGAAACCTGCAGGTGAGGCTGCAGGATTGTGATTGGCCTCGTTCGTCTTGATGAGTTGACACCTTTGTATCTCTGTGTCATCTCTGTAGGAGGATCTGACACATGCAGCACCTTCTTTTCAGTGTTTCTCTTCCCGCTGAGGGGAATTATGTCACTCTCAGAGGCTTTATATGGAGAATCAGCCAAAATGAAACCTTAAAGTTGAAGTAAAAGCAGCCTCATTGTGTTTAAATTTGTAAAAAGCTGACATATGTGGAGATGTGAGGTTGTCAACCAACAGAAATCATATGTCTAAGTCCTAATAATACGTAATAAAGCTTCTCTAGCTGAGATCAAATGGTCAATTACAGATCATAGAATAGATAAATAAGCACTGTGTCTGAAAGTAGGGCTTAATAATCATCAGCAATGTGGAAATGATGACTAAGTGGATAAAGGCGAATAGTAGAACAGCTGGTAGGTTCAGACTGTAATGCAGTCTTTAAAGCCTGGAAAAGACAACACATATGCCGTTTCATGATGTCATGATCCTCAATCTAAGCCGATATCTAGTCTCGTATCATAACATCAATATGATATCGATATGTTGCCAAATCCTCCCCGAAACTGCTTTCCAGCTGTGTTGATCAGGGCCAGATAAACACAGTTAATCCTTCTTTATTTGATCATCACAGTGGAGAAATGTAAGGTTTTAAGAAATTAGAAATATAGTCAGAGCTGCAATAATTAATCTTTTATGGTTCCAGCTTCTTAAATATGAGTAATTTGTCTCTATGATAGTAAACTGCATGTACAAAACGAGACATTTATCACCACTACTGATATCTATTAGACGAAACAACTAATCAATCAATAAAGAAAGTCAGTCAATCAATATATTAAGTGATGATGAAAATAATCATAAGTCGCAGCCCTTAATAGATTACAATTAACTATATTTAGATTAGCACAAGATTCAAATATGTTGTTACAGTTTTGTCTTTCTTAAATTTGGTTTTCATGCATCAATTAATCGTTTAAGTCCATAAAAAGCTGAAAAATGTCCAACATAATTTCCCAGAGTGAAAGGTGACGTCTTCATTTATCTTTATGTGTTCGATCGATAATCCAGAACCCAAACAAAGCACAAAGAAATCCTTCAATTATCAAATATAAACAAACTGAAACTGAATATTTGCCATTTTTAGCTTAAAAATGAGTATTTGATTATAAGAACAGCTGCTGTTTAATATGATTAATTGACACATCTTGAGACTACAATGAAAACCAGACATTACATTTAGAGATTTCTTATTTCTGAAATGTATACAATTGGCAGACAGCTCTCAGATGTGAGTTTAAAGTCTGTAGTTGGTTTTGAGAAGAGTATTTGAACCTGTATCTGCTCTCTGAAGGCTGCTAATAACTGAACAGTAAAGTATTGTGATGCTCAGTGAATGCAGAGCTGGATGGTAGCAGCCACAGTGTGCTCAGCCCTGCCCTGCATCACAAAAAGATATAAAAACCTGCACACACTCATCAGTTCGCAGTGGTGCTGCAGCAGAGAGCGCTTCAGTATGCAGTCTGCTGGCATTCCTGCTTTATTGTAGACTTTTAAATGGGTGGGGTGCTCACTGGCCAATCACGCTGCTCGCTGCGAGTCACTGCCTTCCTGCATGTTCAGAGACTCTGCACAGTCAGCGTTTTCTGGGTTTTCTGGCGTTTTTTTCTCTCTTTTTTTTTTCTCCTCTGCTGGGTTGGTGGTGAGGACAGGAAGAGACGAATGTAAACAGAAGACGACACCTTGACCGAGGAGGTTTCTGTTTAGAGGCAGCGCTCTCGTTTATTTTACAACCACTGAGTGAAAATCTGATATCACCTAAAATGAGATTCAAGATTGAGAAATGTTGTCATATATGCATAGTAAAAACACAGAGGTTCAGATAATGCAACACACTTTATACACACAACAGTAACACATGACAAAAAGATGCACACAACGATAATATATTAGAATTCAAGACTAAGCACCTTATTTTAACCTCCTGATAAGTATAAAAACTAAACATTGTATTTGAACAGGAAGCAGAAAGAATGTCCTCATATCTTACTGTAATAAAGTCCCAATGTCCTCAAATCAGTACTTACTGATTACTGTTGCAAAAATAAGTCAAATTTGTTTATCAGCATATCAAACTACGAACATTATTAAGCATAAATAAACAAGTTTCCACCATAAAATGTGTTGAGGACACAGCTAAGATGCTCACCGTCTCGTTTCTAGGCTGATTTTTTACGCTGTAATGTGCTTTTGCAACCACTAGGTGGCACAAAATAGTGTGTACCATAGACTGTATAGAAGAAATGGACGTAACATCCGTGACGTCACCCATTGGTTTGTGGACTGCTGCTTGGAAGCCAATAGTTTCGAATCTAGGCAGCGCCATCTTGAAAATAAAAACACGGATTCTACTTATATGGGCATGAGGCGGGGTCGTGGGCGGAGCGGGGGAGGTTGCTATGGTTGCGAGGGCTGGATCTCGAGGACATTGGTCAATCAACCTGTCAATCAGGACGTAGCCACGCCCTAATGCATACCCTGCTTTATCGTCACATATAAAATCAGGGAGGCCAAAATGTCCCAAATGAACATCATACTGCATTGAAGAAGGCTTTAAACTAGCGATTGAGACCATAAACACATTTTGAAAACGTTTACTGAGGTTAGAAATCAAGTGAGGAAGTTGGTGAATTCTCCATTGACTTGTATAGAGACGGTCGCCCCCTGGTGGGCCTTTTGATAGAATGCAGGCTCTAAGTTACTTCCACGTTGGCCTCATTTCAGAGGACCAGAACTCCCCGCCTGGTGTGTACAAACAAAAGCAACATGTCAAAATGAAGCAGAATGAAGTATAAAGTCCAGTGAAGGAGGACGCAGGGTTGCAGGAGGTTAAAGATTACTCTTTTGTGTAGCTTTAATATTATACATTTCTTAAATAAATGTGTTAAAATGTCTTTGAAAAGCTTTCATACACCCAGGAACCTAAAGCTGTCATCTCATCTTCATCCTCACATATCCGTCATCCAGCTCTCCAGTCAGATGTTATGATCCAGACTTTATGTTGGTGTTCCTGTCGTGGTTTGTAGTTTGTGTGAGATCCTGTGTCCACACACAGAGAAAGATAATCCACACATAGCAGAGGATTATAAACTAGGTCTTCAGAGTTCCCTGGCAACCCAATAGTTACAGCGTGGTGGCACGCAACCGCATCGTCCCTGGTGACCCCTGCCTGCCTCTCTCTCTCCTCTCTCTCTCTCTCTCATCTCTCTCTCTCTCTCTCTCTCTCTCTCTGTCTGTCTGTCTGCCTCTCTCTCTCTCTCTCTCTCTCTCTCTCTCTCTGTCTGTCTGCCTCTCTCTCTCTCTCTCTCTCTCTCTCTCTCTCTCTCTCTCTCTCTGTCTGTCTGTCTGCCTCTCTCTCTCTCTCTCTCTCTGTCTGTCTGTCTGCCTCTCTCTCTCTCTCTCTCTCTCTCTCTTTCTCTCTCTGTCTCTCTCTCTCTCTCTCTCTCTGTCTGTCTGTCTGCCTTTCCTCTCTCTCTCTCTCTCTCTCTCTCTCTCTCTCTCTGTCTGTCTGTCTGCCTCTCTCTCTCTCTCTCTCTCTGTCTGTCTGTCTGCCTCTCTCTCTCTCTCTCTTCTCTCCTCTCTCTCCTCTCTCTCTCTCTCTCTGCCCATTTCTTGCCTATTCACTGTCAGCTGTGATATTAAGCTGAAAATATCTCCCCAAAAAATAAACCTCTGTTGCTGCTCACAACCATTTGAGGCACTTATGAAACCTAGAAAAACACACACACAACACACACACACAGACACATCACACACACACACACACACACACTCACACACACACTCACACGTAGACACGCACATATACAGACACACAGACACACACGCACACACACATATACAGACACACACAGACACACACGCACACAGACACACACACCAAAAGTGAAACTCCTGCAGCTGCAGAGAGCTCCTGTGAAACACACACACACACACACACACACACACACACACACACACACACAGGAACAGAAACAGCAGTGTGGTCTCTACATGTTTATTACTCATCTTCCTGTGCATCATGCATCATGCAGCAGCATGCAGCAGCAGCAGCCGAGCCCCTCCTGTTGTTTTACTGCCCCTCCTCTGGGTCTAAACATACCACAGTAGCTGAGATAGGTGCGGCACATGCGGTCGGCCATATTGGAGGTCCTCGATGGGTCACAGCGGTGTGGAATAGTTTGGTTGCTGCTGTTTCTGACTGAGAACTGAATATTTCCATACCTGGTGACATGAATACATTTGACTTGTTTACTAGTTCAGACTGATAGCTAGCTAATCAAAACTTTGCTCGCTGGCAGAGTTCATTAGCTACAAATGGAAGATGGTTTTAAAATATTATAGTGAAGAAGAAGAAGAAGAAGAAGAAGAGGAAGAAGAAGAAGAGGACAGAGATGTGGAGCGGTGTGGAGAGAGGTCTGCTGCTTCTGTTGAGACTACAGAGGCATTCTTTGGCCTGAATGCAAAGCAGTATAGTGTCTGGCCAAGTAACACCTTCCCCTCTGTGCAGTAGTTTCCTGCTACAGAGAAGCTCTTCAGTGCCAAACGAGGGGGCGGGGGGGGGGGGGGGGGGGGGGGTCCTTGTTTCAAACTCAACGGTGAACATTACATACAAATCCTGGACGAGACTCTGCAGCCTCCTGCCAAAAAATATCAGATTAGTGACTTTGACTTATAACATAATAAGAACAACAACAAGGTTTACCTCTAAAAATATAACAAATCATCTCAATGTTTAAAAAAAAAAAAGGTCTGGACAGCTCGGATTTTACTTTTGGAAAGGCTTCAAATTTTGTCATCTGCAACACTGTCTGAAACAAACCTGAGA
>JAJDFG010000349.1:0-47500 GCA_021039105.1 Scomber colias
GAGGGAGGAAGGAAGTCTTAACTGGTCTTAAGGGTAAATACACATAGATGCTATCATGCTAGATCCCAGTGTTGGATCAGACTCATCATTTCACTTTACTCTTGAACAATTTGGTGTCCACACATGATGAGTGTTTAAAATATTGTCTGACTTACAAAACAGAAACTCTGGGAACATAAAATCGAATCGAATCGAATCGGGACCATGTGAATTGATTCAGGAAATCATTGACAATACCCAGCCCTAACAGGGCCGGATTGGACTCCTCGACGGGCTGGTTCTGGCCGCATGTTTGACACCGCTGGTAGAGAGGAAATGAAACCGACTTTAATATGAGACAAAGATGCTGCTTTAAAACTCATCCTTCATTAGTCGATATCAAGTCGAATCATCACATTGTTTAAAAGTCGCTGCTAATGATTTAAGTTTTATTTGAAGAAACTAAATTCATGTTTTTTAAAAAGGGAAGACAAAATAATCTCAGACTTCACTCTGTTCACTCTGAACCTTTACTCAGACAAAGAGAATAAAAGAGAGAATAAATCATTAGTAAGAGAAACAAAGAGATGAGGAAAGAGTGATGACATGATGATTGGTGTGTTCATTCATCTTCTCACTTTTTCTCCATCTGCACAAGAAATGATTGTGATTTTATTTAGTAAATGATCGGAAAAATAAGACTTTCCTAACGTAACGCTGCAGACAGAAGCTGCTCATTCAGACTGTTAATAGAGACTCTCACTCTGACACTTTCTAAATGATCCGTCTATGTTTCACACACTAGTCTAACTTCACTCTGAGCTGATAAAAAGCTGCAGAAGGAAAGTTTTAAAATACAAAGTCGCTCCGGACTGAATTTAACCGTTAAACAGGCAGCGTGCACCAGGAGACTCTTTAAGGAGCATGATTGGTTAAGGTGGTTGTTTAATTGTATATGAGCCTTTAATTGGTAGAATTGAAGCTTGTTGTAGGTTTATACTTTGATAGAAATGATAAAAATCAGTTTATACTTTGATAGAAATGATAAAAATCAGTTTAGAAACTAGTATGTGTGATATTAATGAGCAGAATGTATCACTTTACTATGTTAAATAACACATTTAAGTGTTTTTACCATTATCACCATTTTATACCTTAATAAGGACAAAGCATCCTGGTGGAGACACAACTCATAAAATCCAAAATATATTAAAAATATGAAGGAAATGTTTTAATTTAGGTGCAAATTACAAAACTAGTGACATCACATTAGGATTTTTTACATCTAATGTTCCATCCTGCCTGTTTAAGGGTTAAATGATTAGAAAGGCTGAGCAGCAGCAGGTGAAGCAGCTTATCATTGGACAGACAGACATGCTGCTGCCTCTCTGTTGGATAGAAAACCTTTAATAAACACATAGGAGCCCTCAGAGCTGCTGTTCTGTGAGTCGGGTTCAGGGTGAGCAGCAGTCTGAGGAATGTGTTGTCTATTACAAACCACCTCCTGTAATTTGGCAGCAGCGTAAATGAAGTCCCATGTGGAGCGATGAGTCTCGTTCCTGAACATTAACCCCTCTCACCCCTCCTCAAAAATCAACCTCCTCTTCTTCTTCTTCTCTTTTTTTCCTCCACACTTTTCCACTTTCATTGACAGCAGAGGAGTTGGATTTCTCTCTCTGAATGTTCAAAGAAGGGACAATAAAGTCTCAGCGACAGACGGCCACACAGATCTCTCATTTCCCACTTTTTCTTTGACATGCTAGAAAGTTTATAGATGTTTTTTTTTATTTAAATTAAAGCCAGCAGCTTTCAAATCAACCACTTCACAAAGTTTGAGTAGAGGAAACCAGATTTACAGCATTAATGAAATTACTTTCCCGATTGCAAAGCGGCCTCATTTTAAAATTGTAAGAGGAAGAAACTCCAGCATGTTTAACTCACTATATGAAGTCTTTAGCTTATATCTGATCATTTATTACATTCATTCAGCTTCATGTTAAGTTTGTGTTAGGCCGATATTTGGTTTGTTACAACATCCTGAACAGCTGCAGGAAAAATGATTTATTTTTGGACCCATACGTTGTAATTACACAGTTTGGCCACCATGTCCAATTGGCGCACTTCCTGGCGGCTTGGGAAGACCCTGTGTTTGATGGTGTTTCGTTAAAGTGATGGTTTGGCGTAATTTCGACCTAGCGTCATATGCACCACGACGTCTATCTAATATGAAATAATGGAGTTAGAGCCATCAGCTGAATGTGTTAGCACAGGCGCTAACGGGACCACCAGGCGCTAACGGGACCACCAGTGTATCTGGTAAATGACCCCACTAATAATGTCTGGATTGTTATCAAACTTCTACAGTAGTACAAATAAGGTCTATACTCATAAATCCATGCATTGGAAAGTTTGTAAGTACACCAGGAGTTTATTAAAATAACACTTACCTGATGGCTTTTACTCTGCTGCTAATGCTAACGCTGTAAACATCGTCGAAATCTCGTGTGATCACCGAAATACTGTGTGGTCTCGCGAGATCCCATACCTCACATCTAGAGATCTGTGAGGGAACTCTAACTCCACTACTTTGCGACCAAATGAAAAAAAAAAACAGGCTGAGGTGGTGGTTAGATAGATGTTAGATGACGCTAGGTCGAAATTACGCCGCAACTTTGCTTTAACTCTAGCTAGCTGAATAATGCTTTATCATTCTCGCCTATGAAGCTCTGATTGGACGATTGGCCATTAAAGTAGCTCAACAGCAGACGTATGTAGTCTGTCGGTTTCAGAGTCTGAGACCTTTTTGTTTCTGTGTTGGTAATTAACCGAATTTAGCGTTAAATTAAAAAAACAATTTCTTTACTTTCATTATAAATGACATTTTGTGGAAGTTTTGATTCATTCATTAATTTTTACCTTTTATATGTTTTTATCTACGTTGGTTTTACTTTGCACATTGAGTGAAGAAGAAAAGCTGCTTAGTTAAACTGCTTTAGTCTAATTTGACTTTTTGTTGAAGAGTAAAGCTCGTTGGGTGTTTTCACAGATCCATCCCAACTCAAAGTCCACTTACTAGCTTTATTATTTTTCTTTTTTAGTGCTTTCAACTGTATCACACTGCACTCAATAAAAGGCTCAAAGTCAGTGAACTTTGAGTTGAGATCATTTTTGTCAAGTAGGTCAAGAATAAACCTTCACTCTCAGATATTTTCTGCTTTTCCAAACAGATGAAGGCTGTTAAACACTTTTACACGCATGTTTAAACTGAGGTTACAGGTCTGTGAGGCGTTGGCGGGGAAGACTGATACCCAGCAACCCAGAGGAGGCCTGTTTGTGTGTCTGAAGTGACTAATGTCTTCCATGGTGCTCCTCTTGTCTTGTGGGCCGAGGTGTCGTTATTACTGGAGCTCAGTGTGACTTTCATTGTGGCGTTTCTTGCTGTTTTTGTTGTTGTGGAGCAGACAAACCAGTCGTGCGCTGAAGTCGACGCGTCTGCCACCAGACCGCCGTCTGCCAGGGGATTTTCAGACCAGAGGGACGACTACTCCTTCTCTCTTTTTACTGTGCGGTCGAGTAATTCGATCCAAGCCTCAGGAACAAGACAAGGGCTAATAAATGGAGGCTGTACAGTAGCACCTACTGTAAGTTTACAGCCCTGCCGCTCTCCCTGCTGTACCAGATCCAGATGTTTGGTGAAGTCTGGATAAATATAGACTCTGTCAGGAGCTGTGAAGTCCCGGCTAGTTCTGTAAACATTTTCCTTACCATAATTTGAATTTTATTATAAATTTACAGTGTAACAAGCCAGTGAAAAGCAGCCACGTTCAGCAATAAACAAGAGAGCGGCTACTGAACATGAAGACACAAGTGCTTTCAGCTCAGCAGGCAGTTTGCTTTTCAGACTCAGAACTATAAATGTGTCCCACAGTGACTGCAAGTACTGCAATCCTTTACTTAGTGGCAATAACTCTGGGAGACGTTTTAGTAAAGGGGAACAAGTTTTAACAGAAAATGCACCAAAAATCTAAAAGTTCAGACTCCTCATGACTTCAGATCCATTGAAAGAAAGAAGGAAAGATATGACTGATATTTTATTATCTGAGCAAAAGTAAACAGATATTAGCAGTAAAATGTTCACGAGATAAAACAGTTTATTTCCTCTCAGATTAAAGGGAGGTTTCATGCTTTCAGATCAGTGGCAGGAAAAAAGGAAGAAAGAGAGCAAGTAATCAGTAAATCCAGCTGTTGATTCTTTACATTACAGAGTGAAATATATCAGAAACAGAAAAGTGAACATCAGATGTGCAGTCTTCTTGTTTTATTGTTTAATTAATAACTCTGGTTTATACTGTACTTCTGATGAAGACCACATGATATGACTGAAAGCTCCGGATCAGCTATGAAACAAACCTCACTGCGATTCTTCAACAAAGTGTTTTGTCGTTTAGTTTGGAGGACGTCTTTTGTGATATTTATGCAGTTAAAGTTTCAGAAATTGTTAACTAAAGCTGCAATAATTAGTAAATAAATCAGGTATAACATAGATTTACTATTTCATTACTTGAATAACTGTTATATTCCCTAAATACAAATATTGAACATTAGCTGGTTGCAGTTGTGAGGGTTGAATGACAGTAAATCTAACATTTTGATCAGACAGTAGAAAGTTTCCTCGTGAACTTTAAGACATTTTAACATCATTTCCTATTTTATAGATGATACATATTATAGTTAACATTACTGTCTTCTTAAGTTAATGTTATATTTATATATATATTTTTTATTCTAATGATTTGTTTGCACATAGGAAATTTCTTTTTTGGTGCTTAACAGTCAACCAACCAAATTAAGTAATCCTGAATACAGAAAATATAAAAAAGGGTTAGGGTTAGAAATTTATAATAAAAAATATAAAATATAGTTTGTCTTCTATGCTAAAGTTACTTTTTCTACGGTCATGTTATTTTTGGTTTCATGCTAACGTTATATTTTTTATCTTCTCTGCTAATATTACTGTTTTCTATGTAGATTTTACTTTTTTAATTTTCATACTATTTAAATTGTTTTATTTTTATACTCAGGCTACTTTTTTTGTCTTTCATGCTAACGTCATTTTTTTATTTTATATGCTAACGTTATTTCTAAAATATTTTTTATTCTGATTATATGCTGAGTTTACACAAAGGAGTTTACATTAGAGTAACAGTTGAAACATACAAGAAAATTAAGTAGTCTTGAGAAGAATTAATATTACCATAAAAAATGTAAAAATATAATCTAAGTTTATCTTCTATGCTAACGTTACTTTTTCTATTATGTTCAAGTTTTTTGTTTATTTTTAAAATCTTCCACACAAATGTTAAAATGTCAGTTTTGGTTTAAAGTTATGTTAAATCATGTGCACAAACCTTTAATTAAATAGCAGCCATCACTCATTTATATTCTTATCTTTGTGTAAACTGCATTGAAGTAAAGATCTGGAGTAACTGTACTTTATTACTTTCTACCTTCTGCTCCAAATATACACATTTTCCTATGAAGACGTGAGGTCAGGCCGGATGATGAGGACTTCTTTAATCGCTTCTGGACCCATCGAACATTCCTCCCTCCACATTTTTAAGAGCTGTCTGACTTTTACATCCTGAAGCCATGAGCCTGGCCTCCGGCAGCAGCAGCAGCAGCAGGTTTCTGTGGCTCCCCGCTCTGCTGCAAGTGGAAAAAACGGAGGCGAGGGAGGTCACGTTATTAAAAACCGACTCCACTACTGCTTATTATCTTCTGTCAGACTCAGCCTGTGTTTTTCAAGAGGTGTGGACATGGGAGTATTTATGAGCGCTGTTTTTAATAGACTGTTCCTTTTAGACTCAAACAAATGCCTCTCATTATATCCCGACTGAATTCGCCATAACTACAGTAATGGCTGGTGGCAATTCTATGATCCACAACTGCAGACCATTAACATCTTGGTGTAGGAGTGTTAATCTCTCGCACTTTCGGCCATGTTCCCTAAAGTCTGCCTGGGACTGAGACTGCCTTCACACTCCTGGTTTGGCCTCTCTCAGACGTCAGACTTTCAGGTTAACCTCCTCACCTGGCCCTCAGATCCAGACGTCCCGTTAGAGAAGCCGGAGGGGGGGAATAAGTAAATAAAAAGTGAGCTCACAACTGGGCAAACTGCAGGAAACCTCGGAGCTCCAACCAGCGAGAGGAGAGAGCATGCAGGCCGGGTGCCATGTTTGGAATAAGGAAAAGAAAAATTGAAGTCTTTTTGAAGGGACAAGGTTAGAAGAATGGTTTTGGTTTATTTTCCATAATCACGATGTTGGAATGCGTATAGGTCTCTTTTTGAGAGATTGGCCTCTTCGTCATCTTATTAGCCAAAATGTGATGAGAGGATTGGCACTGAAATCCTCTCAGAGAGCAGAGAGAAGTTAGGAGAGCAGCAAGTACTCTTTTATTGTCATCGATTTCTGTTTAAAAGGTTTATTTTAACCTCAATGTAGAAACTATAAAGTTGTGTTATGTTTCTCTCCCCAGGTCAGTGTGCCAAATTACTACAGTACCCATAAGCCCTGGTGGCTACAGCTGGAGACTCCAGGGTTTCAGCAACAGTCTGTGTTAAGTAATTTACAGTTGGAGCTTTTTAAGCCTTGAATTGACGCAACACTCATTTCTTGCATTTCTGTCAGAAACCTCAAATCAGATCTTAATACCTCCTTCACACGATGTTGGACGAATGAGGCGGATCGGAAAGATATCCTCGTGTTAACTTCTTGTGAGCGTTCACATCATCTGACAACTCAGGAAGGTTGAACATGAACTGAGTTGGTTGTGTGCATTGGCAAAACGAGATTACATACAGTTAATTTGGCTCCACGTTGAATGGCGGACTTTGGCTGGTGTGGTTTGGTTTTCAGTCCTTTCTGAAATAAATCCCAGTTTCTCTCTTACTTTGACTTGGATGTTGATGTGGAACTATTTATCAACTGAAATAAATCGACCAAGTAGTATGAAAACGATACCTGCAATTGATCTTGACTTACTCACAGCCAATCAACGAAAGCGTTCTTGGATTTAACGCATCATGTGATTGGTCCACTGCCACAGCAGCTACGACCCGTCTGTGGTGGTGAATTTAAGTTAGCGCTCTTAGCAGTTCAGCAGCCAAGATGCCTCCTAAACGCTCTACAGTGAGTCTACACCACACACTGTTACACACCATAAAACACAGATTACATGTGTTAATGGGAATCTAATGAAGTACTCAGCTGGTATCAGGATCACTTTAATGGGACTTGGATTGGTACTGGTATCATAGTTTTTTAAATCATACCCATCCATACCACAGGTGGCCTTAAGACCCACAAGACAACTGACGAACAATATTTCTCAGTCAATGTTGGATGAAGAAATTTCTAGATTAAAACAACAATGATATTTTATCCAGTGGTTTCACCAAAATGAGTCCAAAGATAAATCTGTTGGGTCATAAGAATTGAATTACTGGACATTTATCTCTTCAGGCCTCTACAAATGATCCAAATAAAACAATCTGAGAGTGAAGAATTAGACTTTGGGTGCACTGGTCATGTGAGAAGTTGTCAGGTGCTTTAAGGGGTTGAAAGTCCAAAAAGGAAGACAAAAAAAAAATCTAATTGTGCTTTTAAAGCCCAGCTTGAGGAGTTTTGAGGTTACATGGTTTACAAGGTTTACATGTTTGTCATAATTATCTGACTCATTTTCTCTCTTTAAGGAAAATTAGGACATCAGAAGTAGACTTAGTGGTGATTTTGTCAGGCAAGCAGCCGTTGATGTAGCTGCAGACTGCCAGCAGCTACCTGGACTGAATTTCATCGCGAGTATAAGTGCAAGTGTTGACTCGCATACTTTCCATCATTTACACTGATTCAGTATCTGGACTCGCTCACTGTTTCATCAATGAGCCGACTAACTTTTCCAATATTGACTGTTATGTTAGTCATTCTGCAAACACTATTTACGACTACTGGAACCTGCAGCTATGAAAATACTAGTTTCTTAAGCTCAACAAATCCAGGTGAATCACTCCCACTTTATTCAGCCATTACATCACACTTTCTCAACACAAACTCACAAATGGGCCTGAACAGAAGTGCAGACAAATTTGCTAAAATATGATGTGTTGTGAAAAGGAAAGAGCCATGATACTCTGCTTAATTAGTGCCTGTTTTTTTTCTAAATCTCCCACATTTTGAGCATATATTTTGAAGCATGGCAAGGAAAACTCGCAAAGGTCAGAGCAATTATTGCACAAATGAATAAGAGCAGTGTAGGTATGGCATGGAGTTCAAACATAGCCCTGCAGTCTGCAGTAGGGGTGGCCAGGCTGCTTGGCATGACCAGCGATGACGTGACACGTCAAATAAATGTCCACATACAAACCCGGTCCACACAAGAAAAATGTACTTGCCTTTCACTTAAAGAAGTCGGCTCTTTTGCTCACTTTCTTGCAGCTTTCTGGCCTTTTCAGAATGTAAAAGTGTCACAGGCTGTAACTGTCCCAGTGTTGGGTGGCTCAGCAGCCAGAAGGTGCTGAAATCAATATAATCTGCAGGAAAAAGTGACTTCAAACAGACTGTAATTCCACTGAAGACTGGAGAGATGTGTCCTCATTTACTGTCCAGTTCACTTTTTAGGATAAAATCAGATCCCTGTTTTTGTCTTCTGGTTGTGTAGCAGCCAACAGGAGAAACCAAACTGAGACTTTCTAAATATAGTGCTCAACTTTATTCATTGATCAAAGAAAAGTGTTTCTATCATTTGTAGCTTCACCATAGAGATTTAAGACACCTAAAATCCCCAGTTAGCAGTAAGACATGTAGTGACACTGTTAAAAGCATGTAAATAAAAGGATTTTGAACTGAGTCTAAAAAAAACCTTTACTCTAGTCTATTCATACCTTTTACATTTTTAGCACCAGATAACTCAGCAGAGGGTTTTATTTTTAGTCCAACTCGTTTACATTTTGGTGTGTAATGAAGCTTTCCGCCTGCAGGGGCTGCTGGCAAACGTTTGGCCTTTTAAATCCAAAAATCATCCAGCCCAATAATACTTACCAAACATAACAAATGACTGTTTGTGGAGAGTTTATTAAATGACTCTTAGCCTACAACAAATTCCTCTTGTAACAATGACTGACTTTACAATTGACTCCTTGTTCTTTTTTAATTTATTTAAGAGCTCAGTGTAAGTTGCTGCTGACAGCTGCGGTCAGCGTGTCTGCTGGCCCTCGCCTCCGTTTATTCCCCCAATCAAGCCTCTAACCTCACGCCCCGCTTGATCGGTAATGTCATCTAAACATCACCAGTGAACGGCCGCCCACACCCTGCAGTTACCCTAGTGATTGTATAAAAAGTCAGTTAATCAGTGGTGCGAGTGGCAAGTGGGGCTGAATCATCTCATCTGGACGGCCACCAGCCAAACGGGGACGCGAGTGTTTGTGGGGTCCACCCTCCACATCCACCACTCACCCCCCCCCCCCACCCTAAACTTCACATAAGTATTGAAAGTCTCTACCTACTTACCTGCCTGCCTCCTCACTGACTGACTGCACAGTGGAAAATCAACACACCTAATGACACCTTGATTCAGGGTTGAGGATGTGATCTCCCGCCCCTCCCACACCCCCGACCCAGACTATAAACAACAACCTGCCAGCTCTACCTGGGCAGAGAAAACCAACAGGCTTAATGACACCTTTATTAGTCATCTGGTGAGACGGCCCTGGTGGCAAAGGCTCTCCCCACTGAGCTCTGGAAACTCTGGATCACTGTGGCCGCTGACTAACGCTGTGTTTACATACCAGAGAGGGCCAACACACTGCTGAGGCCTCGGGCGGCCACCGCTGCTGCTCACAATCTTTTCTCATGATTACTTCTTGCATTTTTTGCATATTTACAGGTAGATTCATGATAATGTTATGAACTGTATTTGTCTGACATACCCACTACCCCAGCAGAGGTTAACCCTAAGGCATTGGATGTGTTGCTAGGGTGTCATATGTTGCTATGTGACTATTCAGAAATATTAGTTTGCATGTGAATAGTTCAACACATCCTCGGGGAGATTTTTTTGTCTTTACGTGCAGCAGTTTTAAATAAAGCACAAATCTGTACATATGATCAGATAGAGGAGCGTGTTCATGATGTCAGAACATGCATTGATTTTCATTCAAACTGAGTGTATTCTATTTATTTATCAAAAAAGATTTTACAGAGAAGAACATATTATGAGGACAACAGTAGGAAAAGTCCACCCAGAAGAAAGTTGGATCAGTGTTTTAACGGCTCTCATATCAGCCACACAGCCAGAGATCAGAGAAGAGTCACATCTAGAACCACATGTAATCAGATATGGTCTGTTCACACTTGATCAGGGTCACTTTAAGGAAAAGAAATCAGTCACAACCCTAGCTTTGAACTAACAACACTTAATTAGATAGAGAGATACATGAGAGATGTTTTACTTGGACTCAGCAGTGACTCAACCTCCTGTGTGGTTTATAAAGGATTGCAGTGACTCAGAGCAGATACTGTGCTACTGATCTCCTACCTGACATGAGCTCATTCATCAGCTAACTTTAGTCAGATGTTACAAACACAGAGTCTCCCACAACCAATGATCTCTGACTAAATGAATGTAGGAGGTCACAGCGCCGAGCGAAGGCCTGATTATTATTACTTGTGGCATTTTTGGGGCATTTGTCTATGTTTTGGGTGGAGTTTGTGTTTCAGAAAACAGGGTTCTCATGTGCAGTCATGTTGTGTTATGAAATAATGTAAAATGTTTGGCAGGCAGTCACATAATTAGGAGTATAGGAGTTGTGGAAATGCAACATCTTAAGTTGCCATGATAGCACCACAAACAGAGCGAGTCTCCATGCAGAAACACAGCTCTGCACTTCCTTCTCTTCATAGCGCTGAGCTCTGCAGCAGCTTCTGGACTCCAAACAGCAATCAGCAGCGAGGGCGGCCGGCCAAGCCGAGTTACACGTTTATAAGCAATTAAAAAGCGATTTATCATCCTCTTCTTAAAGGTGCCTAACCACAGTCACACAGTCGCCTGCGTCTGCGGTGGGGTTTCTAAATGTGCTCTGCAGAGTGGCCCAGATTTTAATGAAGAGGAGAAAACAGTCTGCTGCTAACGCTGTGACCCGACAGGCCAGAAACATCACCACAGAAACACTAATCCTGCTTACCCACTGCTGTTTCATGTGCAGACACGTACATGTGCATCATAATGTACCTATTAGCAGATTTAGAGTAAAGCTTCACTCTGATTTATACGTTTACATCCTATAAACAAGTTCAGATTACAGATAAAGACACCTTCAATGTTAACATGTCAGTTGGATTTTGGGCTTATTGATGTTTCCTGTTCATCTGTCAGAATGAAATATTTCCATCCACATAACTACACTTATCCTCTGATTATCTCTGCATGGCTGGGACAATATTTCAACAGCAGTCAAGCAGCCCAAAATCCAACCTGAAAGGCATAAATGATCTTTATATTTGTTTTTTGAGTCATTGTCTTTGATCTGTTTGAATCACAGCTGCTATGAAGAGTGTTTACTGTAGATCCTATCAGGTGAATAACAGCAGGGGTTATCTGATCAGTCCAATGGGAGGAAACTAACCAACAACTTTGATAATTGATTCATTGGTTCTGTCACTTTTCAAGCATATAACTGTTAGTCTGATAAAGCCAGGATCATCTTGAATCGAGAAAATAATCAGATTCATCAATAATGAAAATAAAAGGCAGTTGACTGAAAGTGAGTTAACCTGTGAGACATTTCAGTGTTTGTCAGCAGCTGATGAAGAGGTGAGTGGGTTCAGGAGTATTTAACCTTCCTCCTCCTCCTCCTCCTCTTCCTCACAGTAGCCTTCAGCAGCCTGCAGCGGTTTGTCGAAGCAGAGCTCATTTAGTGTTTTACACTCTGCTTTAAATGACTTTGAGTTTCCTGAGAGCGACCAACACGCCCATGGAGGCGACAGCTTCGCCCTTCGTCTGTAACCACGACACCACAACAGCAACATGACAACATCACACTGCCGGCTAATATGGATTCCTCTCCGTATGAGAGGCCATAAACTGGATTAAAAACAAGACTTGACATGTTGTATTTTATTATTACAGTGTAGACAGGATCTGAAACTACCAATAAAACGTTAAAATGTGTTTTGAGGCTGAAATTGCTGCCATATTGAGATGATCACAGCTCATTCTTGACCTTTGGGAACAGTGTGCACACTTATTCAACAGTTTTTCTTCAATATAACTACCAATATTTATTGATAGTTGAGTCAAAATGATAGTTTTATGATGTGTAACTAACTTTGTATTGTTTATTGTTTGTTTTGGTCACTTTTCCTCTGAAGTCTGTGAAGCAGTTGAATGAATGCTGCTGAATATTCACTACTCTGGACTAAAGTATGTTTTCCTTACCACACTGATTGTCTATCCACAGTCCTACACAATAAATACACAATAACTTCATCACTTTAAGGTGGGGGGGGGGGGGGGGGGGCTTCAAATGGGATGTATGTAACAGTATTTATCTGTATGCTCTCTGATTAATAAATGAATAAAAGGACACACAGTATGACTAAAGTACTGACTGCCAAGCATTTAATTGCACAATTTGTCAAACTTTTCTCTTTGGCAGCTTCCTCTCTCCACATTAAAGAGACATGGATTAAGGACACTGGTGTAAAGATTTCAGACGACTTATAGATGAAAAGTTTGGATAATCAATGTGTCATTAACACGAGACTCCAACTCATTCAGTTTAAAGTCAGCTTCACTGGACACAATTGTTTTTTTGTATCTTGAAGAAATTCGGTACACTTTGTCTAATTCCCTCCAAGAGTTTCTTATTGATCATAGCAGGAAGTGTTTCTGGGACTTAATTAACTTGGACTCTGCTGTAATGTGTTGTGTTGCAGTGTGCTGTGATCCACCAGGCTCATTTTCTTCCCTGGCCCTCCTTGACCTTTCTGCCTTAGTTCCACCGACTCGTTCATCTTTTACTGTGAGCTGCCAGTTAGTTTATTTTATTTTATTTTGTCCTGTTTTGTTGTGTCATTTTGTCTATTTTGTTCTCCATGTTGTGGAAAAGCAACATTTTCATTGCAGAACTGAACAGAATTTGAAGAGCAGCGGGCCGATCATTGATCCCTGTGGAACACCTTAACACCTTGGTTTTAATTTAAAACCATCAGCAGCAGAACAATACGTGACTTTCAGTTGATTTCAGGTGTTTTCATTCAGGTTTGATGGCACAAATTCAGCCTGTGCTTCACAAGAGGCATCAGTCCGTCAGCAGAGTGGTGCTCAGTGGGAGCGCCATGATTTCACTGCAGGTGCGGCGGTTGGTTGGTTGGTTGGTTGGTGAGCTGGTTGGTGAGCTGGTTAGCTGGTTGGTTGGTTGGTTGGTTGGTTGTTTGGCTGGTTGACTGGCTGGATGGCTGGCTGGTCGGTTGGTTGGTTGGTTGGTTAGCTGGTTGGTTGGTTGGTTGGCTGGCTGGCTGGTTGGCTGGTTGGTTGGTTGGTTGGTTGGTTGGCTGGCTGGCTGGTTGGCTGGTTGGTTGGTTGGTTGGCTGGCTGGCTAGCTGGTTGGCTGGCTGGCTGGCTGGCTGACTGGCTGGTTGGTTGGTTGGCTGGTTGGTTGGCTGGCTGGCTGGTTGGTTGGTTGGTTGACTGGCTGGCTGGCTGGTTGGTTGGTTGGCTGGTTGGTTGGCTGGCTGGCTGGCTGGCTGGCTGGTTGGTTGGTTGGGTGGTTTGAGCCTCGCACTGTGCGGTTTGTTCCAGTGGGCCATGTGGGGGGAAATGCCCCATTTGTAAAGTGACCATCAGTCATAGTGACAGACCTGAGATGAGTGCAGAGCTGAGTGAGGCCATTCAGGCTGCTGCGAGACACAACCATCTCTGTTTGAAGCAGTTGTGGATAAACAACTCGGGGCGTTCGCCAGCGCACCACTTCAGACCTTACACACTAACCCAAGAAAACACACATGACCAGACCTGCACACAGCTGTGGGAGAAGTACTGAAGTCTGTATTTACCTCAAGAAGGCAAAATGTAGTCAACATTTTACTGCTAATATTTCATCAATACTAAAAATGTGTACTCCAGAGTGGTATAAAATTCTGAGATCAAACATTTAGGCCTGTAATTAATGATTACTGTCATTAAAGCTTCATCTGTAGATTATTTTCTTTGGTCTATTAAATTTCAATAATGAGGGTCAGTGTGTTTCCCTAACCCGTCCACAACTTAACAATATCCAGTTTACTGTCACAGAGGAACAAATACATTTAAGAAGCTGGAATCAGATCATTTTGACATTTAAACTCAAAATGATTACCGGGTAGTTACTTATGAAAATAGTTGGTAATTAGGTCATTTGGCAACTAATCAATTAAATGTTACAGCTCTACAAAAGTCTTAATCTTTCCCAACCAAACTTTGTTCAAATTTAGTATTTAGTAACAAATCTCCAGAAATCACATTTTATCTGTTTGTTACTTGTTCAATTAGACTTTCTGTGAATCACGTTATGATCTACTGTCATTTATGTAATTCCTTCCTGTTTTTATTTATTTTAGTAATTTTTCCTCCCAATTTTAGAATTTAGCATAAATATCAGAATCTGGTTATTTAAAGAGATCAAGAATGAGAAGTAACTGTTTAACTGTAGAGAGTTCATTCTTCTTTTTTGACAGTATGAATCCATCAAATGTCCAGAATTATAGAGAACGTTTCATTATCATTTAATCTTGACTCATTATTTGGTCTATAAAACATCAGAAAACAGTAAAAGTGCCAATCACAACTTTCTAAAGTACAATGTGACATCATGTGGTTGGTTTGTAGCTTTGTCCAAAACCCAAAAAGACTTCACTACATCTCACTGTTAGAAAAGGAAAAGCTGCAAATTATAGATTCATTGATTAACAAAACAGTTGGCGATTAATTTTCTTTAAACCCAAAGATTGCTGCAGCTCTTAATATCGAGCACATTCCTCCCTCCACAGAAATTAGAATCGAAAACAGAAATACAGTTAAAGTAGGTGAAGTGAAACCTGGACCACCTCTGGCTGCTCAGCACAAAATTCGTAAACACTCTCTAATAACCAGACAAACAAACAGAGAGAGTTTATAAGCGTGTATCTCTGCAGAGCTGTTGCAGCAGCGGTGATGGTGGTGGTGGCTTGGCAGGTTTGCTGGTCTGTGGCGGTCCTTATTAAGACTTTGGGCTCTTCAGCGAGCTCCGTCATTAACCTGTCAGGTCTGATGAGTGTGTGGACGCAGACTGAGAGCGCCTTCACAGCGGCCGGTTGGTCGACCCGCCGGCCGCAGAGCAAACTGACGGTGGTCCGGGCTGCAAACCACAGCGGCTTTCACCCCCAACCTCCTCCTCCTCCTCCTCCTCCTCCTCCTCGTCTGACGGGAATCCACAACACCTGCCACCGTCTGCCTGGTCCACATGCACAAATAAATACACACCGGCACGCAAGCAAACAGTCCAAACACACACATGTACACAGGAGGTATACCTGAGTACATCTAGTACTGAACAGCAGCACAGGTTAGATGTTTTATTAGAGTATTTTCACTTAAGGAGACTTTCAACACATGGAAATACTACAGTAAAGTACTTCATTACTTTGCACAACTGTTGCTATCCACCTTAACTTGACTTAGTTTAATGTTGGCTTGCATATAAAACCATCTGCATCCTCCACCAGACCTTCAATGAAAAGAACAACCTGAATGTTGGAGGTGTGATGGAGGGGTTGGAGTCTCAGCTTCAGCAGAAACAAAGAGATGGAGCTGCTGCATCAGAGAAAAGGAAAGTGAGAATGCTTCACCTCTGCGGACCTCAGGGTTTATCTGAGGTCCAGAGACACAATTCATCTGCTAAACTGTTTGTTTTATCGGCTCAGTCTCAGTTAAACCCAGAGTGTTTCCCAAAGTCGGCTGTTTATTGAAGGAACATGTTCAGTCAGTCAGGGTCTTGCTGTGGTTCACACACGTGTAAAAAACACTCAAATTTTGCTCCATTTCATGTTATTTTCCACCAAATGCTGCAGCTGCTGCAGCTGCCAGGTGCACCTGAGCTTCAGTTAACTACATAATTGGTTTGGCTGCGTTATGTGATTGAATCCTGTTAACCTATTTCCTCTCCTCGCAGCAGGCAGCAGGCTCCACCCTTCACCGAGCTCAGACTCAAGGTTGAGAATCCACACCGCCAGCCTCGCCGAGGATTATGGGTCATTATGAGCCGTCGGTCCCTCGGTTCTCAAAACAAACTCTTAATAATATCGGAGAGTTCGTTTCACTGGTCTCTGCTGAAGAAGAGCTCAGATCATTTAATTATATAAATCAAAGTTCAAAACCTCTGCAGAGAATAAAGAACAGTAACTCTGTCTGAACTCATTCTCATTTAACCAGCAAATTAAGAAAGAGTTGTTGAATTGGAAGTTAAGTCATTTTTGTTGGTTTTATATCATTTAAATGACATTTGCACCATTTTTTACCAAAAGTAAGACTGAATGCTCCTGAAAATGTCAAATGGTGTAACCACAAAAGAATGTAAATGTTTCCTGATCTCCATGGTAACCAGATGAAATGTAATATTTAGAACAATAGTATTCCATTAGCTTTATTTAATATAAAAGTTATAATGTAAGATCATGCCTAACTAGTTGATATGGTGTTAGGTAGGTAGGAAGGAAGGAAGGAAGGAAGGAAGGAAGGAAGGAAGGAAGGAAGGTGTTTTATTGACTATTTACTGTTTTTAAGCAAGTTGAATTATTTGGTACAAAGTTTTTATGGTTACACCACTTAGACATTTCTACCATAATCCTCTAATATAGTCTCTCTAAATGGATTAAAAGCAGAAATTTGATGCTGGGTCCACAAAAAAAGAATGTGTGAAGTTATTCATACGTTTATTTTCACATTTTAACCCTTTAAATTTAAACTAGACCTCATGGAGACTCACAAACATCAGTGACCCAGATATAACTTGTATTCTCTCTTATCTCTAGTTAATTTTTACTACCTTGTAAAAACATGTTTTTGTGTTTTTTAAAAACCTACAAAAAGTAAATAACATAACTCAGCTGCTTTACTTCCTGACCTCCACCTGTGATAGAGACGCAGGCCGGCAGTGATGCAGTGCTGCTGTAGATGTGACAGAAACGCAGCAGTGGGAGATAAGCCAGGAATCTTTGCTGCTGTGTGTAAATCTTTATCTAAACCTCACAAAGGAGTCGACCTGAAACCTCTCAGAGTTTCACCATCGTGACTTGAAACCCGCAGGACTTGGAGGTTGATCGCAGGGCAAAACATTTCACAATCAGTCACAATGTGAGGAATTTAAAGTCACTTCAGGTCAGAAACGGGCTGCTGGTTAAAAACATCCTGAACATATGAGCTTTAACTTTATCTTTGTGTAATATTTCCTCTGGTTTGGTCTCCACCAGCTCCTGAGGAAAACATCTTTAAATGAGTGAATACCTGTTTAGGCTCCTGGAGGTTAACATGTGGTAGTTTCAGTTTCAGAGGGACTTTATTTTAAATATGAGGATGCATCACTCCGTGTAAAGATCTCTGCTTTCATCCAGATGCTCGGCGCTGTGCTTCCTGTCTGCCGTCTGTTGTTCTGCACATGCACACTTGTAAAAAGCCAATTAGAAACACGGCCATGTTATTCATGGCAGAGAACTCATAGCTGTGGAAATCAAGCTTCTCTAATCCAGGAGCCCCAATTAGAGAGATCAGCTGACTGCAGAGAGCCGACTGTGATGTCATTACCTCGACTCAACCACCCAGAAAATGTGCTGCAGATCCAAAAGCTCTCTGAACTCATCAGGAGTCTAAAACACACCAACAGAAACAAACCAACTTAGATATGAAAGATTTATTACAATAGTAGAAGAGAGATGAGAGATGAGGGTCAAAGGGATTTAGGGTGAAGGATGGTAAATGGACTGGACTTATAAAGAGCTTTTCTAGTCTTGCCTAGTCTTTTACACTAAATATCACATTCACACATTCACACCGTTGGCTCAGCAATGGGGGACATGTGGACTGGAGTCAGGAATCGAACCGTAGATCCTCCAGTTGGACCGCTCTACCTCCTGAGCCACAGCCCCAAGATGAAGGAAGGTGCTGGGTGGATCGGTGGAGGTGTAGGTTGCAGTACTGGTCTCTGGGTGGGGGAGCTGTCTCTTCTTCTGCTCCAGGTTATAGACCCCACCCACATGGTTCCTGGAATCAAACAAAAGAGCGAGAACATGAGAAAGGATTTGGGAGGGAGGGATGTGGAAATAAGCGAGGTATCAGGCGTCGTCGCTAACATTATAAAACTTAATTTATCATTTAACAGTGTTTTGATCTTACACCTTAAAAGCCCAACGTTAAACTGGAAGGATCATAAATACGTAAGTAAGGTAACTGACTACTGGACAGGAATGAAAATGACGAGTTCGCCGAAAAAAAAACAACTAGCACTGCGAGTAGTCACGATGTTTCCAAACCTCTAAACCTGACCCAGTTTAGGACAATATAACCAACCAACACTGGGTTCTTATTTTAACCAATGATTTTATATCAAGCTGGATGATGCGTCTCCACTTCCTGCCAGCGTGCAAAATGTCCCGCACCCCCCCTTCCTTTTTTATAACTAAGAACAGATTTATCCCAAAAGAAGCATTTGAACAAACGTCAGCATGATGAGAAATATCTACTTTGACAGAAATCATCTTTGGGAACAATTTATTTGACGTGTAATTTGATTTTCTTCATTTTGGCTCATGTCCCATCTGTTAATATAAAAGGGGGCGGGGCATATGCCATCTGCTGCAGCCAGCCAGCAGGGGGCGATCCAGATATCATCCATCTTTACACACAACAAGCTGTAACTAGAACCTGTTTGTTTCTATGAAGTGAATAAACTGTGACGAGTTCATTTAAACCAGCGGATTATAAAAACTTAGTTAAAGTAAATAATAACACTAAAGCACATTAACACATTTGAAGGTGTTTTAAGTTTGTTCGTCCACCAAAGTGAAAACTACTGAGGCTGAGAAACGCAGTGAGAGCTGGAAGCAGAATAATATAGAATAATAATAATAATAAAATAATAATAATCAGGGAGTGCGGTTCATCAGCCGCTCAACAGGAGGATTTGAAGAGATGGAGTGAGTGTGGGAGCGAGGAACAGAAAGCAGGCCGACTGGCTGCAGATCAATAGTAACATTCAGTGAGGAGCGAGTGTTGAAAGGAGGGAAACGTGTGGTCTGTGGCTCTCCTTTTAAGATAAGCAATTTAAACATTAGACAGAGTGGCTGCAGTGTGTATTACCCTCATTTTCAGGAATGTCTGTGCAGTGAAAACAGCAGAAACACTCACGCACCGTCGTTAGCGCTCGCTTCCAGGACGGACGGGCAGCCTTGAGATCTTTCCAGAACTCTGGAATGCATTATTGTGGAGGACGGGATCAAGGAGGTTTTAATAGGACGTGACGTTTAACCAAGTTGTTAGTTAAGCAGAAAAAAAAGCTCTGAACAACAGCTTGTAAAGATCCTCAGGAAATCTTTCTTTTCTGTCGAGGTCGCAGCATCCAGCTGTTTACTAAACATGTTAACCCCCTCACATTCTTTATAAACTTCATTCTGCTTTAACCCTCCTGTTGTGTTCAAGTCAAGGAAGAGAAGGGAGGAAGGGAGTAAAGGAAAGAAGGCAGGGAGGAAGGAAGGAAGGAAGGAGAGAGAAAGGAAGGAACGACAGAAGGAAGAAAGGGGGATGGAGGAGGGATGTAAGGAAGGGAGGAAAGGAAATAAGGAAGGGAGGAAGGAAGGATGGAGAAAATAAGTAAGTAAGGAAGGAAGGTAGGAGGGAGGGAGGGAGGAAGGAAGGAAGGAGGGAGGGAGGGAGGGAGGAAGGAAGGAAGGAAGGAGAGAGAAAGGAAGGAACGACAGAAGGAAGAAAGGGGGATGGAGGAGGGATGTAAGGAAGGGAGGAAAGGAAATAAGGAAGGGAGGAAGGAAGGATGGAGAAAATAAGTAAGTAAGGAAGGAAGGTAGGAGGGAGGGAGGGAGGAAGGAAGGAAGGAAGGGAGATGGAGGAAGGAAGGAAGGAAGGAGAGAGAAAGGAAGGAACGACAGAAGGAAGAAAGGGGGATGGAGGAGGGATGTAAGGAAGGGAGGAAAGGAAATAAGGAAGGGAGGAAGGAAGGATGGAGAAAATAAGTAAGTAAGGAAGGAAGGTAGGAGGGAGGGAGGGAGGAAGGAAGGAAGGAGGGAGGGAGGGAGGAAGGGAGGAAGGAAAGAAGGTAGGAAAGAGAGAAGAAGGAAAGAAAGGGAGAAGGAGAGAGGAAGGAAGGAAGGAAGGAAGGGAGTAAAGGAAAGAAGGCAGGGAGGAAGGAAGGAAGGAAGGAAGGAGAGAGAAAGGAAGGAACGACAGAAGGAAGAAAGGGGGATGGAGGAGGGATGTAAGGAAGGGAGGAAAGGAAATAAGGAAGGGAGGAAGGAAGGATGGAGAAAATAAGTAAGTAAGGAAGGAAGGTAGGAGGGAGGGAGGGAGGAAGGAAGGAAGGAGGGAGGGAGGAAGGAAGGAAGGAAGAAAGGGAGATGGAGGAAGGAAAGAAGGTAGGAAAGAGAGAAGAAGGAAAGAAAGGGAGAAGGAGAGAGGAAGGAAGGAAGGAAGGAGGGAGGGAGGGAGGAAGGGAGGAAGGAAAGAAGGTAGGAAAGAGAGAAGAAGGAAAGAAAGGGAGAAGGAGAGAGGAAGGAAGGAAGGAGGGAGGGAGGGAGGAAGGGAGGAAGGAAAGAAGGTAGGAAAGAGAGAAGAAGGAAAGAAAGGGAGAAGGAGAGAGGAAGGAAGGAAGGAAGGAAGGAACAGTCACAGTGAGAGCAGAGAGTCTCTCATTCAGCTTCTCACAGTTGGGAGTGTTTAAGCTGCTAAACTGCAACCTGCAAACAATCTTTTTAAATGTCAGTGTGTCCTTAACTGTGTCAGAGCTTTTTCCCCTTTTCCCCCCCTTCCTTCCTTTCTTTCTTTCTTTCTTTCTTTCTTTTTTTTTTTTTTTTTTTGGGACCCACACCCATGTGAGCATTGTCAGAGCCAATCCCAACAAGCCAGCGTCCAGCAGACAGGAGCTCAAAGCAAACAGCAGAAAGAAAAGAGAAGCTGTGAGTTCAACGTGCAGCTGATAATATTACTAATGAGGGTTAGAGTTAGGTTTACAGGTGTTTGCTTTCACTCACTCATCTGTTAATAAACCTCTGTGCTCTAAAAACAGAATAAATAATAAAAAATAATAAAAACTAAAATAAATAAATCTACTAAAAAGGAAAACGTGGAATAAAAAAAATGGAGCAACGAAGATAAATTCATAATTTTGTCATTTTTATTTCTTTTAGACTTTAACTTAATATAGAAGAAAAATAAATATACATAAAAAATAATAAATAAAATGATAGACAATAAAACATGATGAAAGGAAAATTAGAAGTAAAAGTTGAATTGAAATAGAATAAAATGAAACAAAGAGTCCATCTAATGTGCCAGCCTCATAAAGACTTAAATAAAATAAATAAAAAAACATATTTTATTTATCTGATTAAATTTTATATCGTCTGTTAGTGAAAACAAACACAAGCCTTCTTCCTAAAGATACAGACTTTATGTTTAGCCAGAAAGGTTTTTACTGAGGGATTTATTAATTTATTTTATATTCATATTTAATTTATTAATTAATTGTATTTATTTATATTTTATTTATTTATTTATATTTTATTTATTTATATTTAATTAATTAATTAATTAATATTTTATTTATTTATATTTTATTAATTAATTAATTTATATTTTATTAATTTATATTTTTTTATTTGTTTATTTATATTTTATTTATTTATTTATATTTTATTTATTTATTTATATTTAATGTATTTATATTTAATTTATTTATATTTTATTAATTAATTAATTAATATTTTATTTATTTATATTTTATTAATTAATTAATTGATATTTTTTTTATTTATATTTTATTTATTTATTTATATTTTATTTATTTATATTTTATTAATTAATTAATTTATATTTTATTTATTTATATTTTTTTATTTATTTGTTTATTTATATTTTATTTATTTATTTATTTATTTGTACATCAGAATGATTTAAATCTGCACTAGAATTAAAAAACTATACAATTACTGTATAATACAAGTTGACTGTTATAGAAAAGCAAACTTTAATGTTTAAAAAGAGACAAAACAAGTTATTAAGAAAGAAAACAATAACTCTTACATCCTGTTCACATTCATAAATTCCTCATCAGGTATTAATAAAAGTTTAATCCTTAATGAAGCCGTCACAGAGGAAAATAAGACGTTCATAAATCACTGCTTTAAGATTTTATAGAGAATAAAACTTGTTTGAATGGTGTTTTATTTAAATGTGTATCAGCTGCACAGAAACTATAAAAAAGATGCTAAATATGTAAAAATGTTTTAAATGTTTAATATAAATGTTTAAATGTTTAATATAAATGTTTAAATGTTTAATTTAAATGTTTAAATGTTTAATATAAATGTGACGTGAAGAGAATGAAAGGGTTAAAGGAAAGTTGACATGATGAGTGAAACGCTGTCTGATCATCAACCAGCTGCATCATGGAAGCAGCCCGTCAAACATGGCGTCATCCCACCGAGGCGTCTCCCACACACACACACACACACACACACACACACACACACACACACACACACTCACACACTCACACACACACACACACACACACACACCCGGACACCCAGAGTGACGGTGAGTCTGCAGAGATGTAAACACTGTGAACAACATCAAGACGCAGTGATGTCACAGCTGATACTGATCACACACTCCTCCCTGTGTTCAAAGAGCACACACACACACACACACACACACACACACACACACACACACACACACACACACACACACACACACACACAGGGGGTTTCCTCCCAAAGCTGTCGAGCACATTTTATTTATGTTGAGTTTTAATGTCTCATAAATAAATAGAGGAGAGATGACCTCATCTGTTTTTAGTATTTATTCATTTCAACTATTTTCTTCATTCAAATTCTTTAATTATAATATTTTAAAGAGCTCGTTGGGTTATTAATATGTCACATTTCATAGTTTAATAACTTGATTTATCAGCCGGTCAGCTGTTTGATCCTCCGGTCCGCCTGCTGAAAGATACTGAACCCATCAGCTGCTCAGACTTCCTGCAGGTTAGCGTTAGCCTGCTGCTAGCGCTGTGTGTGTGTGTGTGTGTGTGTGTGTGAGAGTGAGTGTGTGTGTGTGTGTGTGAGAGAGCAGCAGGACAAACATTACCAAACATTATCTACAGCACATAGATGTTTCTGACGTTATTAATGAACTGATCCATCTTCCTGTTTGTGTTTTCCTTCACTTGCAAAACTTACTGCTGGAACTTTTCTACCTCAAGGTTCAAGTCTGGACCCTTTACTCCAGGTATGTCCAAACTATTCCACAAAGGACCATGTGGACCATGTGGCTGCAGGTTTTAGTTCCAACCAATTAAGCTGTCTGAAGACTGAGATCAGCTGATTAAATGAATCAAGTCTGGTGTGCTCCTACTTGGTTGGAATGGAAACCTGCAGCCACATGGTCCACATGGTCCACATGGTCCACATGGCCCTTTGTGGAATAGTTTGGACATGCCTGCTTTACTCTAATGTTTCAGTCTCATAATTAACCTTTATATAGATCTATTCATTTCTATGCTGATGATACATAATTATATTTTTCTGCTAACACTCACATCACAGTTCTTTTTATTTTCAGTTTTTCAAAATAAATCTATCTCAATATTTTTCATTAATAATAATAATAATAATTATATATAATCATAATTCATTGTTCAAATGGTTCAAGTCTTCTTTTGAAAAAGAGCTTTAGCAGTTAAATAAAAGTGAAATGAGTTTGGTTCAGTAGCTGATGAACTTCTGTAAATGGAAACAGAAACATGTGATTTGACTCGAAAGCTTCAATCCATCACTCCCTCACTAATGAAAACCAATGTCACTGTTTAAATAACAAACAAGCAGTGTGACCAAAGCTTGAGTCAGACAGTGTAACCTCCAGCTGGCAGGTTTTTTCCCAGCAGCCTTTGCTTCAGCTGTCTGACGTCCACAGACTAACTTCTCTGTTATAAAGTCTAAACTACTCAAAGTTCACACTGAGCTGTCAAAAAAGCATCGAGCACAATCTTCATCTTTTCTTAAATATATTTTTGGGCCATTTGATGCTTTTATTGGACACACACACACACACACACACACACACACACACACACACACACACACACACACACACACACACACACACACACACACACACACACACACACACACACACACGCATATATATATTATAAGGAGAGAGATGCAGTAAAGCAGCAAACAGCAGAATCACAATAATGTTTTTAGTTTAAATCTATTTTTTCATCCTGTTTCCAGCTGCTTGTTCTTACTGTCTATCTCCATAAGTCGAAGTTAAACATCCGTTACTGACGTGTACGATGAAATCAGAAATACACAGTAGACTAAAAGACTATTTCTGCTCAAACTGAAGCTCGTATATTTTGGGGAAAACATAATACTTTCCAGAAATGTTTGATTGTTGATCATATGATCTAATTTAACTACAACACCATCTTTCCTAAATCCTAACCAGATGCTTTTATTTGCAGAACCAGAATCTAAACCAGCAGCTTTGTGTTTCACCAAAAATGTCGTCTAACGCCAGAAAGCTGCAACTTCCTGACAAATAATGAGACAGAAGTATCGTCCAATAATCTGACCCTAAATATGACCACTCATCATTCTGCTGCTGCTGCTCAACTTTAAGGGTTCAGCTCCAAATGTCCTATTGGTGTAACCAGCATGGTTTCATAAAAATCACAAAAAATATAATACATAATAAACTAGGGCTGTCAGATGTTAGATTAATGTAATCCATAACGTGTTAATTTCTTTTTAATCACATTTTAACGTTGCAAGCCTTTTTGTCCCTTCTACTCCCCCGTAGACGGCTCCTCTAGCTGTAGCGCTATGCTTTGAAGTGGCCTCCTGCAGTAAACCTACCGCGCTGATGGAAAGTAAGAGAGCTACTGGACTTTTGAACGGCTTGTTTAACTTTAAAACACTTCCAGACGCTTCAGTTGACAAGTCAAAAGTAAAATGCAACCTGTGTCAAACGGAGTTTAACTACCACCGGAGTACGTGGAGTTTGAGTTAGCACCTCCACGCTAAACACCCAGGTGCAGCCAAGCCAGCCTCAGCTCCACCAAAGGACCATTTTGGAGTGTGGGAGTCGCAGCAGAGCCGTGATTGATTCCCAGTTAAGACACTCTGGTAAGAAATGCTTTACATTATGGGCTTAAAACTGCCTTCAAATGGAAAATAACAGGATTTTAAACATGCAATCCAAAACGCCATTAATCGTGATTAACTATGGAAATTCTACGATTAATCTCGATTAAAAAAGTTAATCGTTTGACAGCCCTATAATAAATATAATCCACTTTTGCAACACAACACGATATTTTTTTTAAGAAATTGTACATCATATGTCAAATATTTAGAAAATAGTGTTAGAATCAATTCTGCTCAATATTTAAATGTAGAAATACTTCAAAATGTTTTTAAATGAAGTCATTATTAGTATAAGTCCACTTAAACACACTGCAGCTGATACAATATTTAATATTTATCATTCTTTTGTGGTTACACCATTTGACATTTTCAGGAGCATTCAGTCTTTTGGTATAAAATGGGTCAAATGTCATTTCAAATCTCTCTTATTGATCTTTTTTTAATATATTGATTATATTGAAGTGGTCGTAACCTCCATGATGTCTTGCTGCGGAGTTCAGTCTGAATTTAAACCTGATGCTGCTTTTAAATCTAGTTTAACTCATTTATTAATTCATCATCTCACCAACATTTATTATAACTGAGCTTTATTCTGAAAAACCAGGAACACTAATAAAGTGATTAAACACATGGAGACGCAATTTAATATCGTATTGTGTAATATTGTATTTTATTTCCCCTCTGGTCATTTGTCGCCTGCTCTGATGTTGTTGTTTATGTGAGGTTGGGCTCGTAGAAACTGAATCTCCCCTCGGGGATAAATAAAGCTGAATCTGAATCTAAAACCAACAAAAATACTAAATGTACATTTTAACAAACCTGATGCTGCTTTTAAATCTAGTTTAACTCATTTATGGATTCATCATCGTATTTATCACTGAGCCTTTAATACTGTTACATGTTGACAGTCACACCAAGTCAGCTACATCACAGAGTAGCTGTAACAAATATTATCTTTACATGATCACATCTATATCACTGTGTTTATGGAGCACCCTGAAGTCTGCCTAACCCTAACCTCTAGTGGACTGGATAGTGGTTTTGGACGTGTGCTGGTTCTAGCCGTGTTGGATCTAGATGTCTTTATGCTTGGTGTTAGAGTCAGATCTATCAGAGCTTTGAAGCATCTTTATTAATTTCCATATCATCATATTTCATAGTGAGCAGCATGCTGATAAAGGGCCGAACAAGGACCAATGGTGAGCCTTGATGGTCCTGCTGATCCGTTAGCTCGATGCTAGTTTTACACTTCCTGACTGAAATTCCACTTTTACAATATCATGTGTTTCAGATTTGTATGGAACGAAGCATTTCTTCTAATTACTACTGACTTCCCCATAAATCATTCCAATCATTCTCAGATATCTGCAGTACTGACTCTCTCTCTCTCTCTCTCTGTCTGTCTCTCTCTGTCTCTCTCTCCCTCCCTCTCTCTCTCTCTCTTTCTCTGTCTCTCTCCCTCTCTCTCTCTGTCTGACTGTTGACTTTTCTACTGTTGAACATCATGCGAGAGGTTAGTTGTGTTTGGTGTGAGAGCCGTCGCTGGACTTCTTCCACCAGAGCAGAGCAATCATCATGAGATGAAGTGACGGAGTTCAGTTTGACACGTTGCCAAATTCTCTAAAACAATAAAGCAACAAACAATGAAGAGTGTAAATCAGAGCTGGATTATGAAACCTGCTGATGTAACACTGTGTTCTCTCAACAAGAACAAACTATTAGCTTTTAATGACAAACTCACACAGTTTACACAACACACGGCCCTTCAGGGATCATAAAGACTTCCTGCCAAAGAAACAGGCTTTTCTTTTAGGGACAGAGCAGATACCTGCCAGCTGAAGGAGAACTGTTGTTTCTTTGTGTTTTGATGCATATTGTGTTCATATAATAGAAACTATGTGCATGTGCTGCTTGTTTAACACTAGCACAGCAGCATGTGTGTTCTTTGTGTTTTCTCTACAGACTGTATCTGCTGCTTCTGATCCACTTCATACCTGGTGAAGACCCTCCTCCCAGTAGGGGGCCCCCGGTCTGATGGAGGCCCCCCTGAGCTCTCCTGGGTGCCGGGTGTGAGCCAGCTGGAGGCCCACACAGGCCAGACTCTCTGTTCTGCTCCCAGCAGCCTCCACTGCTCCCTAAACCTCAGGCACAGCCACAAACGGCCGCCGCGTCTGCCAACAAACACAGAGCACAAACTCTCCGTCTGCTCGCAGTAAACACAGCCGGGCCGTAACGCCAGCGGGGGCGGAACGCCGTTTGACGAAGGCGGGATTCCACATGCAGCTAAATAAATCCCGCTTTTTCTGTTTTTGAGGCAGCGGTGATGTCACTGAGCAGCCACAGGGTCAGACCGTGGGCTCGGACGCTCCCATTGGCTGCCGAGGACGTGGGCGTGCTGGTGGAGGCCGCCGTGTCATCAGTGAGGGACGAGGCTCAGCGCTGCATGGGAACTCTGCGTGTCGACCCACTTTCTTCCATCTCTGCAGCCTGGCTTCGTGTTTCTGAAGCCGCGCTCCTCATTTAGTGGAATTATTCTCAGTCTTGATCATATTAAGTTCGCTTGTCTTCCTGAATGTCCCTGATGCTCCTTTAAAGTAATGCTGATCACAGTGTGCGGCGCTTTCACGGGTGAATATCCACATGTGACAGACGGGCTATTAAAAGCAGCAGTGGGCGTTGTGTTGTGGATAATGTCTGTGGTGTGGGTCTAAACCCAGAGAGCTTCACTTGTTATGATACCAAAGTAGAAAGGAATACATTTCTGGCTCACGTCAGAGGCCTCAGAGTGAGCCGGGGCTTACCAACACTGCCAGAGCGTCTGCCAGCACGGCTCTGTGGTCTCAGTCTGATCACACTCTAACACACTTTATATCGCTCTGCTGAGGCAACTCACTGCTCAGAGATCATTGCTCACACAGCTTCATTTAGCCGGAGGATTTGTGAGACCAATTAGAAGAAGAAGAGCCAAGACTGAAGCAAGAGGTACGGGTCAAACTCCCAAAACTCTGGACCCTTCCTTCCCCCATGAGGCTGCTCATACGTTTACTAACCTGCACACGACACACTCTCTCTCTCTCTCTCTCATACATTCACCAACAGATTCAAACTATAAAGATAAAAACATGCAGATGCAGAGCCGCAAACACACCAAATAAACTGCAAACAGCAAATAAAACAATGTGTTCTGCATTAAATCAAAGAGCAGAAACACTACCAGTTATTTATTATTTATTTCCATTTGCTTTTTAACCGACACACACACACACACACACACACACACACACACACACACACACACACAGGCTGCAGCACCACAGTTATTGTTTAGATACTTACTTACAAACTTTTTGTATATGGAGTCCTAAAAAGTGTTAAATGTTTAATAAGTTAAATATGGCCTGATCTGTTTAGTACTGTGTGTATCAAAGCTGATCTTATTCCTCTGTTGTCCAAAAACGATTAAAAACACGAACACACAAACTCTTCAAAATAAAGAAGGTTTACTTTTATTTTGAAGAGGTTTGGTCATGTTAGTTTATTACAAAAGGAAACAAAGATTAATACCAGAGATCATGTTTTTCAGTCTGTGAGCACAGATACGCTGCGACCGGAGCTGATCAATCATTGTTGCTCCGCGGTCGAATTACATCTGACAGTCCAATCATACTTCAGCTACGTCGTCTACTGACCCCCCGTAGAGACTCAAACATGAAGGAAAACAACCAAATCAACTAAATTTGAGCAAGTAAAAAAAAATAAGTTTACTCCTGCTGGCTCATTTAGTATTTTTGTTGCTTTTATATCATTTGAAATGACATTTGAAAAGTAAGACTGAATGCTCCTGAAATGAATGTCAAATGGTGTAACCACAAAAACATGTAAATGTTTCCTGGTCTCCATGGTAACCAGATGAAATGTAATATTTAGAACAATAGTATTCCATTAGCTTTATTTAATATAAAAGTTATAATGTAAGATCATGCCACACTAGTTGATATGGTGTTAGGAAGGAAGGAAGGAAGGAAGGAAGGAAGGAAGGATGTAAGATCATGCCACACTAGTTGATATGGTGTTAGGTAGGAAGGAAGGAAGGTAGGAAGGAAGGAAAGAAGGAAGGAAGGATGTAAGATCATGCCACACTAGTTGATATGGTGTTAGGTAGGAAGGAAGGAAGGAAGGAAGGAAGGATGTAAGATCATGCCAAACTAGTTGATATGGTGTTAGGTAGGAAGGAAGGAAGGTAGGAAGGAAGGAAAGAAGGAAGGAAGTATGTAAGATCATGCCACACTAGTTGATATGGTGTTAGGTAGGAAGGAAGGAAGGAAGGAAGGAAGGATGTAAGATCATGCCAAACTAGTTGATATGGTGGAAGGAAGGAAGGAAGGAAGGAAGGTAGGAAGGAAAGAAGGAAGGAAGGATGTAAGATCATGCCACACTAGTTGATATGGTGTTAGGTAGGTAGGAAGGAAGGAAGGAAGGAAGGAAGGAAGGAAGGAAGGTGTTTTATTGACTATTTACTGTTTTTAAGCAACGTTCAATTATTTGGTACAAAGTTTTTATGGTTACACCACTTAGACATTTTTGCCATAATCCTCTAATATATTCTCTCTAAATGTATTAAAAGCAGAAATTTGATGCTGGGTCCACAAAAAAAGAATGTGTGAAGTTATTCATACGTTTATTTTCACATTTCAACCCTTTAAATTTAAACTAAACCACATGGAGACAAAAACGCTTGAAAAAAAGTCAGTTGGAGCAGCTAGCGGCGGCCTTCGTCAGGACTTTTAGGGGCCTCAGCTTCAAGACATGATCGTTGTTTCTTGCTTTGCACTAAAGTTCTCTGAGGGTTAGGGTTAGGTACAATGTCTGTGTTAGAGTCCGGGTCAATACAACGAGTATGAATACACATCTGACACACAAGAAGAGATGTGAAGGTTGAAGCATGACTCTATGATCCAAGTATTAAAACAGGAAGTAGAGAAAAGGAAGGTTTTCTGTTGATTTTAAATGATGTGATGTTGCTGTATTTCATGTGAGCCTCACCTCAAACTTTCATTATGTACGTCGTAATGTCAGTTAGACTGGCAAATATATCAAATATTATTAATATTAGTGTTTCCAGTCCAAAACTAGGAAATCCAGGATGTGAAGCGGCTGAGGATCCAGGTGTCATTAACTCATTCTGTTAGTTTCTTTTTTTTTAATTGGTGCCATCTTTCAGTCAGAGGTTTTTCTCTGGGATGAAACAGTGAGAACACGTATTTCTCTGTGACATGTTTACTGTCCTGTTTTACAGTTCGCAGGCTGCCAAACAGACCAGCGGGCGTCGGGCAGATTTATATTCATTAACAGTCGCCCAGAAAAGATCCTTTTTAATGCTTTCAATTATTTCTGCATTAAAAACTGAAAATGGGTAAAAACTGGGTCAGTCTGAAATATCCCAAAATATGGGATAATAAAACCTCAAAGGTCAATAAATAATAAACGCCTCTTCATTTGTCTGTAATCTGGGAGTCCACGATGCCGCATCACGTTAACATCTGCTCATAAATCCCACAAAGTGTTTCTGCATCGAGTCATTTCACAGAACATAAACTGAACAAACAGCACTTGAAACACAACACAGCACGTCGCGTTACACATGCTGAGTTTTACCCAGGCGGGGAGCTCCGGTCCTCTGAAATGAGGCCAACCAGGAAGTAACTTAGGCCACCAGGGGGCGAACGTCTCTATACAAGTCAATGGAGAATTCACCAACTTCTCACTTGATTTCTAACCTCAGTAAACGTTTTCAAAATGTGTTTATGGTCTCAATCGCTAGTTTAAAGCCTTCTTCAATGCAGTATGATGTTCATTTGGGACATTTTGGCCTCCCTGATTTTATATGTGACGATAAAGCAGGGTATGCATTAGGGCGTGGCTACGTCCTGATTGACAGGTTGGTTGCCCAATGTCCTAGAGATCCAGCCCTCGTAACCATAGCAACCTCCCCACTCCGCCCATGGCCCCGCCTCATGCCCATATAAGTAGAATCTGTGTTTTAATTTTTCCCAGCATGCACCTGAAATTTTCAAGATGGCGCTGCCTAGATTAGAAACTATTGGCTTCCGAGCAGCAGTCCACAAACCAATGGGTGACGTCACGGATGTTACGTCTGTTTCTTTTATACAGTCTATGGGCGTCATGTTGCATAACAGCTGCTTGGTCAGTTTAGCAGCTTCAGTTGATTATATTTCAAGATTAAAATCACAGTATTATTAAAAAAAGGTTTAATTTAACGTTAAAAGCAGACAGAATTTTATCTCATGCTTTTCACATAAACTTTTCTTAAACATTTTCTTGTAATATTACAACTTTTCCTCATTATATTTTGATTTATTGTCAAAAAAGTATAACTTCGATGCTCCTGTATTTCCTATAATAGAGGCCCAGGCTTTTATTGGAAGCATGTTAGAGAGACGCCTTCATTTATAATTCCCTCTGTCTGATTAGAGTAATGACTTTATATATAATCACAGTTTATCCAGTCTGGTCTTTGTTCAGGTCAACCATGTGACTGGACATTAACAGACATTCAGCCTTTAATTAACTCCTGGTCACTATTAGATTAAATATGGTAATTATGACTTTATCTCAAAAAACTATTACATACAAAAAATACAGTTTTCCTTCATTATGTTAGAAATGTAATCATTAAATTACAACTTGAACTTCATAGTGTGTGTTTGTTCTATGAATGATTGCGTTTCCAAGGATTTACTGGTACATTTAACTCTGAAATATCACAGCTTCTTCCTTCACTGAGACCATAACATCTGCTCTAATTCTTTTTGAAATCTTCAAAGTATAATTTGACATTTCTGGATCTGGTTTATATGAATTTTGTCTTCAGTTGTATACATGGCATAATAATAAAAGCCTCTGCGTTTCTTACAGTGAACATTTGATTTAATTCTAGTGGAATGAAGAGAAAGTTTCCATCCACACGTGATATCTCCAGAGACGTTCAGTCATTATTTAACACACCTGCATGTCGAGCGTTCAGCCTAACAACACACAATAGTCTGCAGCGTGCTGAGAGCTGCCACAGCCAATCACAAATGTAAGTACTCACCTCGGCTACAGAAACAGACTTCTCACAGCCTATTTATCACCTTTCATCGATCATTACACATAAAATCATCTGAAAAGTTACTTGTGGTCAAGTAAATGAGTCGTAGCAGGGGGCTGTTTGGCCGGCCGCTGAACAAGCATGAGGTCATGCTCACAATGTCGGCCTTGTCACTTGTCACTGAGCTTTTTACTACTAATGTGAGCTCAGTCCAAGCCGCTGTTAGATCCTCATGGTTCTGATTTATAGTCACACAAAGCAGAGAAATGTGTCTGTACTTATGTTTGAACGCTAATTATTTTTCAGCACAAGTCTGTTCAGTTTGTATATTCTGAGTTATGGTGCGCTGCCTGTTAGGTATGATGAAGCTAACGCTGCTCTTCAGACGTTGCGGAGCAGGAATCTCGCTCTGGATTATGTGACTGTTTGTAAAAGTAAAATGTGTAGATGACTGAAAGCTTCCAGCCTCCTGCATCATCACCGCTCTGACACACTGAGCAGCTCCAATAATAGAAACCTTATTCTAACTTTGGACCTGTTTGACGTTTTGGGGCTCAGTTGGGGCTCGAGGATCTTTTTACTGCAGTGTGACACACTGGAGGAGCTCCACAGAGAGGGAGGAGGACTCCTGCGTCAGAGCCATCTCAACTCCTCCGGCGGGAAAAGCCGAAAGCCTGCGAGAGAGTTTGGAGCTGTTTGGAGTTTGGAGGAGATGAAACCACGGCGGTGGCTGGGCACAGATCAGTCTGACTGCGGTGTCCCTCCATCATGACTCTCAGTCTGCTGTGTTATTACAGCATTATCCAATCAGCCTCGTCTGGCCCTGAGGGATTACCCCCATTTTTACACAGCTTGTTCAGCTCCCTCCACATCACAAGAGGTCAGCCTGTGAGACGAGCTAACGGCCTATAATGTGGACGCGCAGAATGTTAATGAGGTTTACGGGAACACGATCCGCTGCGGAGAGATGTCACTAATGATCAGTTAGAAAAGTCAGTCCCACCACACTAATAAGCTGTTATGAATAAATAAATATATGTGGTGAAAATATTGATTTGTTAAATTTGTCAAACTCAAGACAAAAACCTGTTTTCGACAAATTGCTTTTCCTTGCTCATGCTAGGAAAAGAAAAGGACTCCTAACAGCATTTACAGGTTGGGATATTCCTAGCTGTGGAAGAAGCAAAACCACAATATAAAAATAGTGCATTACAAGTAAAAATGTGTTCAAATACAATTCTGTGTAAAAATACACAAGTATCATCAGTTAAATTTACTTAAACTTGCTCCGTCAACCACAAACACTGCAAGCAACTAAAAAAGTTTGGTCAGATTTTTTAAAGGAGGTCCATTTAGGAAACTTGAACTGATTATTTTTAATATATATGTAGCCCTTTGGCTCTTATTTCATTTACTTACAGAGATTAAAATGTTTAAGTTGATCATAAATAACAGTTCATAAGGTATAAATATGTTTTTTAAAATGTTGGATTATAACATGTTAAAAGTCATTCTATGTACAGTTAAAAAGTCAGAGAGAAAAGGGTGTTAGTTTTAAAAGCAATGCATAGGTGGTTGTTGGCACAATGAGCAGGAAAGTGTTTATTTTTGGTGCAGTGGAGCATCTTCTCCTTCTCCCATCTTTGCACCCTCAGTCCTTAGCCAATCCTGTCCTCACCTTGATCAGGTAGGAGGTGTTTAGCGTCAACTACGGCGCATCAAAGATAGTTACTGCAGAGCCATTTTACCGGCGTCGAGCATAAGAGCTAAACTGTAAGCTGTATATTAAAAAATAACATAAAAACACTATAATCTCCCAAGACTGACGAAGAGTCGTCGCGTGGTCGAAGTGTGTGTACTCTGAGAAGCTGCCAGAGGTAAATACATGTGTTTTATGTTCTCACTTTTATGTGAAATGTGTAAATACGAGCTAAAATGCTAATCGCTGCTAGCCGTTAGCTTAACATGCTCATAGCCTTACACACTGCTACTTTTGCATTGCGGCTAGCAATTGCTAATTTGTGTAGTTTGTATACTGTGGGTTTTCGCCACGAGCTAGCCTGTAGCTTTGATATTAAAAGGAGTTATTTGATTCAGGACTGGACATTTGCCATAAGGGAGAGAGTGAGGACCGGGAAAGCCCTGGACCGTGATAGAGACTGTAGCTGGTTCCTGCATCGTGTTGCCGCTAGCTTCACCCTGGCCGCTGAAACTACCTCGTGCCTTCTGCCCTTTTCCCCCATCCTCCACATCTCTGACTGTTGGATCTGTAAGTACTTTTGCACGTGCCTTTTAGTTGTGCTGGTTAAACCCAGTGAAGCGGCCTCACGAGCATTGACCGGGCCTGCAACGTGTTAACTTAATGTGCATTTATTTTATAAGCCCGGTGTGAATGTGTGTGTGAGTGTGGGCTGTGGACATTTTAGTTTATGGTCATTTTCACCTTCTTGTGGGTTACTACAAAATGATTGAAGATCACCACTGTGAGATCAGCATATTGTTTTGAACATTGTTACCATTATCCATCTAAAGGTCAACAGTGAATTAGTTAATTATGTAATAAATAACTGTATTGTTGAAACTACATCTGTGTTTTAATTATAAGGTTTATACTTTGTGGTCATTTAAAAATCAGGTTAATTATTTACTTTAAAGGGAAGTACCTAAATTTGTGTACTTACATATTATTGGAGGCACCGCCAAATTATTTCATATTCATATTTAATTCTTTACAAGCATACTGCGCCGAAACCAGACGAACTCAGGCCCCGTTCCAGTGTACTACAACACCCCATTCAATTGTCAAATAATACCCATTAGCTACCTGGGGCTAGGGTTACATATAGATTAGCTAAAGAGTGGTTGTACTCTATCTTGGAGGCCAGTCTCGGCTACGGCTCAGGCTCTGCAGATGTTGGTCGTTTTGCAGAAGCTCGGTTCTCAACACAGCTGAAAAATGCCAAAAAAAAAAAGAGTAAAATTCAAACCCGAAAATAATTTTGCTTGTGGAGTCAAGTCAGAATGTTTCTTGGGGCCTTTGGGAAATCCTGTTCCTGTCAAAACGGTAGAGAAAAGGTCCAGAACATCTCTAAATGGAGCTTAAGGAGAAACCGTTTAGTCCACTACTGTTTCCAAACACTTCAAAAATGTACTTCAAACTACAGATAACAATGAGACCTTTTGCTATGGAGTCTGGTTAGGTCTCTGAGTATGTCTGTAATCCCACCTATGACCCTGTTGGTGTTTGTAGTTTTGCTTAAAATATATTAAAAATGAGCCTTTTCCTAGAGGAGTCTGGTCTATAATCCCAGGTACCGCTGTGTTTCATTCTGCACATTTGCAGAAGAGCGTTTTTCAACATTCCAGGAAATGCACTCCCAAACTTTGTCAACTCAGCTGCAGAATGTCTGCAATATTTGCTGTGCATGTGTGATGAGCTGTTTTTCTTGTGGCTGGTTTACAGCAGTTTCCAAAGGTGTCCTCGGAGATTAAGCTCGCCTACGAATCTGTAATTCCAGCCGCATTTCTTCCACTGCAACATGGGGACTCGCCAGGCCGACTGTGCTGCCAGCAGAATCTGAGTTTTCCAGTTAGAAAAATGAGCACAAAGGTGGGAGATTGTGAACACCGAAACACAGATATATATTCATGAAGCTGACGGAAGCTGCGTCCGAGCCAAGTGATGAAGGCTGATGTCAGTGTGTGAGATGAATGTGTTGCTGTAAGAGGCTGCGGACAGCACAAAGCAGCATGCGAGCCAATAAAATGTATAAGTGTGCTGCAGTGGAGCCGTCTGCCTGGCTTCACTTGAAATGGATTGAGTTAGCTTCAATTTCCAAGTTGACTTTCTGCCACACGAAGCAAATCAGACACTCATGCTGCTATAAATAGCTCTATAAAATACTGCTGGCTAATAACAGTGTAGGAGACATGTTAATGTAAGTGTGTGTGAGTTTCCATGTGTTGCACCAAGCTTCATTAATGGGATGACACAGGTTTGATTGATTTCATTTGAGTTCTTTTAACCAGCAAGTGAATAAAAATATTACTCATATAAAGAGATGCAGAGTAAATGAGTTGATAGATGGGATCAGTTTAGTGATCGATTCTTAACCCAAGCTTTTGATTGTCTGAGAGTCTCTTTTGAGGACAGAACTTCAGCTTCACCTGCTGCTGGACTCTTTATTTGATCTTACCTGAACCTACATGTATATTCATATCCATGAAATCTTGTTCACACATTCATGTCCATCAGAGGATGAATTCTACTGACTTTGTTCGTCCTCTAGCGCCACCATGAGGTTGATATTTATGGTTTTAAATATAATATCTCGACAACTGCTGCAAATGTTCAGTTCAAACGTTCACGTTCCCTTCGCCATAACTGAGATTTCATCTAGCGCCAGCTCGATGTTTGAAATGTGTAGGTTATAGTCTCACTCAGAGAACTTCTTAACCTGTTTAAAATCAGGACGACAGCATGAAAACACGTCTTTGTCTTTAAACGTGTTGATTTGCAGGTTCAGAGAAGCATAAAGACCCCACGCACTGCAGCCAGCAGTGGGGGTAAAACTTCAACTGTGCCATAAAAGAGATTTCCAAACATTGATGGATGATGAAGGGACGTCAGACGTCATTGGATATGTTCTTTAACTGTCTGAAAGCTGTTGTGATTCTGCAGGATGAACTTGTGGTGCTTTTCTTCTGTTGTTCATTGTGTTTTCATTTTCAAACTGCAGTATACTCTGCATGAAGTGTAACTGAATCAGATTAGGCTTTCAAAGTGAAACCATATTGGGTAGCATATGAGAGCTGACAGAGGGGATCAGGACAGTAATATATGCTCAGTGACTCAGGGGGGAAAATGGGTTCTGGGAAGAGAGAACGCAGCTTCTTAATGCCTCACACTCACTCATAACCACTTCTATGGATAAACATGTTTTTACTGTCAAGGAGATGAAAAAGAAAAAGAAAGCACTATAGAAACTGCATTTAATAGAAGAACAAGAAGAATCTCCACTTCTGTAGGTACGGAAAGTCACACACATTTATATTCTAGAGTCTAGTTTATCAGGGATGATACTTTTTAAAAATGGGAAATAAATGATGATGTTTTACTACTCCTTTCCAACCGAGCAGATATTTCAGGCGTAGCTGGTTCCAGGAGTAAAGATCCTTACTTTTCCCCACAGTGAACGTTACGTTACTCACAATCTGAACACTTATCTCAGTTTGCATCAACATCAAACTCTTCAGATCAGCAGCAGAGTGAGGCCTTGAAATCCACCGAGAATGTTTTCACCGGCCCGGCGTTTTGTCCCAACTGGTTTCCAATTTAACTCCAGCTGTGTTGCGATGAGATTTTTAAGTCGCAGTTATATATAGTTATATAGTTATATAGGTATATTTAACTTGACATTTTACAGCCACACAGACGTATATGGACATTACAGGGTCAACAGTGCCTTACCTTCCTCTATCCTATTCTAGCTGTAGATGCACTTTTTCCTTTCATCCATCACTGATTTGTGAGTTCAGGGTGAAAACATTAATGAGCTTTGTGGTGGTTATATTGGAGTACTTACGGATATTAGCTCAAACCTCACGATAACAAGATGCTTCTGACGACACAAAATGAACAGAAACACAAATGTGACTACGTGATATCTGTGGTCAAATAAAAGAGAACAGTCTAGACCTGTGCTGTGTGATTTAGCGCTATATAGATAAAGATTGCCTGATTGATTGATTGATTGACAATTTATGTGCACGACTTCTTCTAAAGGGTTCATCTGCAGTTGTTTTGCTCCAAGTACGACTGCTGTGTTCAGATCAGCCCAAACTAATCGCTCCAAGAAGGAAAACCATCCGATGATTGAACCAAAGCTGATTTCTGTCTCATAACTTTTAGCTGTGTGACTTTATAATTTATTTTATATTAAATGTGACTGGAGAGGTTGTCCTGAAGTCAGAGGTCATGAAGTGGAAGTGAGCTTGCCTGATCTCACTGAAACACTATAAACGTTTGTAGGACTCAGTCAATTTCCTTTTGACTCGACTGTCTTCTACTCTTTAGGTTTTATTGGCTTGCATCTCCTTTTTTCTTTAAATTACAACACATGTAATCTAACTGAAATGATGTGGTAATAAAATGCTCCAGTTTGTCCTTATTTGTGTCTTTGAAGCACGTTGTTTCATCACATGTTTCATCTTCAAGACTTTATTTGGAGATTCAAACACTCGCGATACAAATGAATCAGAAGTGTGTGGAAGTTAATTACAATCGACTACAACGGTGCAGCTTCAAAAAGAGATTCATTGGAGGAAGATGGTTGTTTCTGCATTAATATACCGTCTTTTATCTTTACATCTGCACAATAAACACGACACGTCTGCATGTGGAAACATTTTCATCTTCATAAAGGAGAGAGTATCTAAATGAAAGCCACATTGAGCTCGTAGCAGCAGAAGGGAGAATGCTTTTAATGATGATTCCTCTCCACGTTATCTTGTTAGTGCCGTTTCACTGTTTAGCATCTTTAGTTTTTGATATTAACAGTATCTGACTGCAGCCGGACATTTAATTAAGAGTAATGATTTAATTCAGTCTCACTAATGACTAATGTTTCCCCGAGATAAATATAGAATAATTCTTGGAAAAGCGATGATATAGTTTCAAGCTTCGTTATTCTATATTAAGCTTTACAATTTCCTGTTCATATCATGATCCAACCTATAGATGGATAAATTAATGAGTTACCTGTTGATCCCAGGTCAGTGAGTTCAGAGGTATGATCCGTTACTTCCTTCTGAAGGTTTCAGAAGGATTGAGGTTTGTTGGAGAACAGTAATGATCAAAGATATTGGGGGAGATATTTAAGTTTAATTAATCAATCTGTATTTGTGTATATCACAAGATAGAGCGAGGTATCTGAACTGATTTATTCTTTTTTTCCTCATCACACATCCTCCTACACTACGAAACTGGAAATACATGTATTACTGTTTAAAAATGGAAAAGATAAAAAGGGGCTTGCATTTATTTATTATTCTACAATACATGTAAGAAAAAGTACTTTAAAAGTCGTTGGACGTTGTTGGACCATATTTCAATCAAAGACTTGTCCTCCTCCTCTTCCTATGTGCTACTGTGGCGTTTTCAGGTTCTCATGATAGCCTGACACAACTTCCTGTATTGGGTCCAAACCATGAAAAAGCTCCGTATAACAGAAGGGGAAACAATCAATGCCATAAGATGCAACCAAGAACTTAAATGCTCACAAAATGCCTGAAGTTACCTAAAAGAAAAAGCATGTCAGAGTTATTTTAGCATCCTACGTTAAAGACTGCTCACATTTTAGAATAATTCATGATCTGAGAAGAAGAACCAGGAAAATACATAAATGAAACCACTGACATATTCAATAAACCATGAATTTGGCCTAATTAAAACACAGTATAGGTGATCACAGACAGCAGAATGGACATTATTGGCTGTCAGTCAATGCTCTTTTTCTACCACATGGAATCAGTGATACAGCACATAAAACACTCTGAAGACAAACTGTGTCTCTCAGAAAACATTTAAAAAAAGCAACTCTTAGATGGAACTTTTAGTGCCATTTAGCAGGACTCCTGTTAGTAGGATCAGATACTTTGTGAGACTCAGATGATCTTTCAGGCTGGTTCGATCGTTAGCTTGCACACAGTGGAAAGAGTTCCTGGAATTCAGCTGCAGATGTCGAGCCTCGTCGAGTCTTTCCCTGGAAACGGGATCATGTGTAAAAGTACAGTATGAGAGCTTGATGGTGATTAAGTGACTCAGTGTTGGCTCCGTGTAGGTTTATGTTCCAGCGAGATGACTGCAGCGTGTGGAAGGGTGAATGGAGGAAGATCCGATGGGCAGAATGAGCAGTCGGTCGTACGTTTGGCGGGTCGAGCTGGAGGTCAGAGAAGCTTGTTTGTCATTGTACGATTCCTTCAGGCGGCAGGGAAAATGTGTGTGAGGAGAGTAAAGCGACATTTCAACTCCTCTGTGCTCAGCTTGGTTTATGTGGGTTCAGTAGGACTCTGGTTGGGTTCAGTGGGATGACCAGATCACATTATTTAAATTAATTTATCTTCAGTGGCCAACATAAGAATGATACTTAAACACACTTTAAAACATTTTCTTTTAATACCCGGAAGGACAAAAATGTAAAGTCTTTTTCCCAGTGTTAGCTTTTACACTGATGCATCCTTATTGTATAATTCTAGCTAATGTTCCAGCTGTGGACTAAAACACTGGTACAATGCATCTCTCCTTGTTTTATGCAGGGTTAATATTTTATTGTGCACTGTCCCTGTCTACACACAATTACATTACATTAAAAACAATCACCAGCAGACTCTAATATATAATACAGCTTGTTATATCGAGAAACAAGCAAGAGCAAGAAGACTTCATGATCAATCAATCTTTTTAACTTTATCAGATACTCTATCAGAATTTCTCTCAGGTGTTTTTATGGCTTCAGTTATTCCTCTAAGAACATTAATAGTAAATACTACTTGGCTTCACGGAGAGCCAGAACTGGCAGGCAGCGTCTGGCTCTGAAACAGTCCGCTTTCATGAAGGAGTGTTCGACACGGCGGCGTTCACAACCCCAAACCACGACCCTTCTGCTAAACATAGAGAACCTCAGACCAGATGGCACGACTGGAAACTGGAGCGCTTTGCTTTCGTGTTGGAGATTAGGAGGAACGCTACGCAAGCGGGGGAAGGCGTGACGAACAAAACCACTACTACCATGTTTTGGAGGGATTTTTTTTCCCCCCTTGCTCGCCTCCGGTCAGTCAAACACATGTCTGGTAGCAGGGGGGGATTCCTTAATAAAGTACAATTTAACTGAGACAAAAACACAGCGTTTATAGACAAAAACAGAGGCTAGACTCTCTGTGTCTGAACACTGTTTTCATAATCGGCTTTTAAATTATTACATTAATCTGCCCAAGTAAAGTTTAGGTAGGTGTAGGAATAACATTTTAAGGTTGAATTTAACATGTAGGTTTTTATTGCCATGCCTCAGTGACGCGCAGAGGAGTAAAACACACTGTGAGGAGGATCAATCTGTGACAAAGTGAGAGTAAAGCAACCACACAAACCACAACTGCTGAAAAACATGAAATGTACCGACCAGAGGAGCCAAAACAACAAGCAGAGACTCACGTTGTCATTAGTTCTGACTTTGAATTATGAGATAAAGTTGCGGTGTCTTGGTGTGTGTTTCCTCCTGTAAACCAGGGGAGGAAAGGGTGGGAGGGAGGGAAGAATAGATATAGTGAGTAAGTTGGTCCATCTAATTACATATGCAGCTCCATGGATTCTTCTTCTACCGTGATGATGGTGATGACCAGTGTATGATGTCAGCAGGAGGGCTTAACCTTGTTTATAAAGCTTTTCAAACCTTCACAAGCAAACAAAGCGAGTGCAGAGACACTCCAACTAGACCCTAGAGGAGCTTCTTCTCTTCAGAGGACAGCAACGTATGACAAGAGGACTGAGAGAGTTTTTCTTTTTCTGACAAGCCTTCAGTGGATTCGTAATACTCAGAAGGAGCCAGGAACTCTGATAAAGGTGAGTCAATTCTCTAAAAGTACAGTTTTTGTTTGAGTTTTTTTGTTTTTTTCCTGCATACGTTGCTATGTGTGTGCACAAGGTAAAGAAGAGGGCTTGTATTCTTTTTCACAGGGTTTATTTTTTTCAGACTTAATAAAATGAGTTTAACAGGAGGAGATACATTTCTACGTTGTGTCTGGAAATGTAAAAGAAGCTGTATGTACAGTATGCAGTGTCCACGTTTGTTTCTGCTCCTGTGAGGACAAAGTGCTTTGGTTTAATTTGGGTTTGGATTTAGGAGACCATGAAGGCTGTTTCACATTGTTTAACATTATTAAGGTGCATGTTTTGACCATCTTTGAATATTGCTTGATCTGGGGTTTTTTTGTGCAATATGAAGCTGCAACTTTTCTGAAGTTATTTATTCTTTCAAGTGTCAAAAACTTTTCTTCTTGAACCAAATGTGACGTTTCAGATTGTCCCTTTAATCCAACCAACAGTCCAAAATCTAAATTTACAACAAGTATAGAACAAGAACCTGCAAATGTTGTGCATTTTGGATGTGATGCTGGGATTAAAACTAAACTAAAACCAACCAAACTTCAAGAATTCAATCAGCTAATCTGCAGCAGCAACATTATCAATCATATTGGTGCCATTATACGTCCAATATAATCTCATTTATATTGGAAATGGATTCTGTTTTAAAGAAGCAGCACCTGAAATAAACACTGAGGTTAGCTTGTTAGTGATATTAAGGTAATCAGTGTCTCAGAAATGCACAAAATGTAGTTGAATTTTTTTTGTTAACATACAAGCTAGCAGCTACTAGCATAATGAGAGATAGAAGTAGTGACACAAGATAAGACCGCTTAATAAGTTTTTAGCAATATTTAAAGTTATTTTTGGTGAGTTGTGTCAAACAAAAAAAGGTTTCGTGAATGTATTTTCTTTAGTATTGTTTTATTCCCAGTTTTCATCACTATCAAATGCTTGGTTTGATCTACTCAGCACATCTAAACTTATTTTTTAGTTTATTGTATCGTTGAACTTTTTTGTCTGTTTTATTTCGGCTAGGCTCTGGAGGGTTTTCCGTTAGCTTGTTGTTGTTTCTCAGTGTTAATGATCACACTAATGCTTTCTGACTGTTCTCAGCACGTCTTCACTAATGTTTCAAACACAAGTGTTGTAAAACTTACAGAGTACAGAGTAGTGTTGAATAGCTCAAGTGTCTCCCTTCAAATGTTAATCAAATCATAATCATAATTCCTCAGAACTGCTGCAAACGACAACAGTTTAGCGAGTCAAACAGCTCAAAACCACTTTCTGTCCCTCTCTACGCTCTAATCCAGTTTGCTGGCAGCGTGACGATAACCATAATCAGATCTAATTGAGCGCAGGGACGTGATTTTTCTTGGTGGGATCCAAGAGTGACACACCAGTAGATTATGTACACCCATCTGGTGACATCTGCAAAAGTCACAGACTGCAGGCGCCTTCCACTTTCCCTCTGAATGCTTTGTGTTGCTTCACGCAGCGCAAACATGCAGCAAGCAAAGAAAGCTAAACTGCCAAATGTCTTTTGCTTAGCGTTGCTGTTCCATTGACTTATGCTGACATATAATATCTTATTTATAGCTCGCTGGCTCTCTCTCTGATGTGACTTTAGATGACACGTAAATGAAAACGGCAGCTTTAACTGACAATACTGAAACTGTCTAAAGACCTCATGCAAGTTAGAGAGAATATACATTTTGACTGGAAGATTTTATTTAAGCAGAGAAAAAGGTTTACATGCTATATAACATAAAGGAAGTGGAACCAGAGAACGGTTGAAATATTGGCTTCAAGAATTCATCAGTTATCAAAATTGTTCTCTCTTAATTTTGAGTTAATATACTAATAAATACCAAGAAGATTAAGACATTTGGTGTAAGGCACATAACTAACGATCATTGCTTTATCTTTTGTTTGAATTATGAAATGTCAGAAAATATCACAGTTTCCAAAGTGACCTCTTCAAAGTCCTTGTGTGGTCCAGAAATCATCTGTAACCCAGTTTCATTTAGTTTATTATCACATCAGACAAAGAAAAACATCAAACTCTGAATCCACACACACACACACACACACACACACACACACACACACACACACACACACACACATAACTAAATATATATAATACCAGTCAAACTATTAGACACAGTTTATATCCTTCTTGTACCTCACTGTGTGTCTTGTGTCACCTAATGCAACAATTAGTTATATAACAGAAAACAAATCTATTTTAATAATCACATGATCATTTCACACATTTATTGGGCTAAATATGTCCGTTTCTTAAATGTGAGGATTTTGAGCTTTTCTGTGTCAAATGAGCGTTAGTAGTTTTTTAAACAATATGGGAAAAAATTAGCAGCAGATGAATTTATCATGAAAATAAGTGTTCAGTTGCAGCTCTACATCAGATTGTTATCAAGTATTCCAGCATTTAAATGGTAATATATCTAAAGTGTTGTTTGTTTTAATCAGATATAAGTCCCATCAATATATATATTCCCAAACTCGGTGCTTTAGTGAGCTGCATGTAGTGTACTCAGTGAGCGGGTCATGAGGTCAGGCAGCAGATAACCGTCAGCGCTCACTGGTTAGTATGTGTGGTTGCCCAGTGGTGGTGGAGCTGGTGTTCCTGTGGTGGGCGTGTGTTCTACAATGTGAACGAGAGTACAACAAGAGAGCTGGGAGTTTGAGTTTCTGTCCATCCCCAAAAAACATTCCTGAATTCCTCCGTTAAAATGTGTCGCCACGGAGCGGCGGAGGTCCGGAGGTAAGCCAGAGGTTACAGAGAGAGAGAGAGGAAGGCCACCCCTGAGAGGAGAATGAGCCAGACGTCTCACGGTCTCTTCATCATCCCTCAATCATCATCATCCATCACCCCCCCCCCTCCTCTGCTTGCACTTTTCCATCATTTCTCCGTCGGGCCTCCATTCCTCACCCCGAGAGCTCCTCTGTGATTTACTGCGAGTCACACAGCTGCTGTACAAACTGCCATCACATCTATTTAATGGAGTCTGAGGTCACAGCTCTCCTTATTTATACTTATTATACACCTTAAAAGCCCCTTAAACGTGTCATATGCAGATTAAGGTGGAATGGTTGTGGAATAAGGAACTTTTAAGGGTAAAACAACTGAATTTGATCCTAAATGTTGCATCTTACATTTCAAAATTAGGATTATTTAATTTTTTAGCGCCCTCCTCCTGTTCATACTCTACCTAGAGTAAAAGAAACAGACTATATTTGATTTTTAGACCCTTGAAGTTAATTGGTTCATGAACTTTCTGCAGCTTTATTCCACTGCTGGACTGGCACACAGATGTGAAGTCAGGAGCTATGATCTACTAACTTACTATAACATTATCCATTAGTATCAGTTCTGGCTCCTGTGGTCGTATTACATGATCTTACAGAGCAGATTTTGCCTACTTGTCAATAAATGTTCAATTTTTAGTTGATTTAAAGTTCATTCTTGACTTTAAACACTGACGATTCAATCTAGTGCTCCAGAGAAAAGACTTACTTGTTTAGTCTGGATTACTTTCATGACCAAAACCAAAGTCTAACCCATCTATTCATATTCAAACAGCTTTCTTTACTGCTGCCCTTCTGTGAAAGGTTGCCTCAGTAGATGAATAATAGGAGCTAAACTAAAGCTAATGTCAAATAATATAATATAATAAGACTAGAAACAGCTGATACATTTCCCACAGGATGAGTTATAGTTGTTTAATACATGAACAAACACATCATAGTGAGTTATAAACTAGTTATTTCATTGCTTATTATGTTGATGTTAAAGTAAAGTGAAGAAGCTGAAACTAATAACTGTGTGACTTTAATCATTCCTCACTTCAATCAAATAGTTTCTGTTCATTTTCTCATTTCAAGGTTAAATTCTGCACTTGAGCCCACTTACTTCTTATTAGCAGTGTGCAGCAGTGAGTGGACAGGGTTAATGCTGAGGCTGGGGGGCCTCAGGACGGAGCGGGTGGGGGGCCTCAGGACGGAGCGGGTGGGGGGCCTCAGGACGGAGCGGGTGGGGGGCCTCAGCACGGAGCGGGTGGGGGGCCTCAGGACGGAGCGGGTGGGGGGCCTCAGCACGGAGCGGGTGGCACAGTTAGGACCACTGATGGAGGAGGGAGGGGGCTGGATGCTAACACTGCACGCCTTTGTAAGGAGAATTGTTTTCAAAAGGAGAGGCAGGAGAGGTGGGGGGTGCGGTCGCAAAGATTAAAAGCGGACATTTGTTTTGTGTATGTCGTGCTCTGCCAAAACGCAGCAATTTTCTATGAATCTAAAACAGCTTTCCTGGCTCTGACCCCACATGCTGCCCGCTGCCAGGAAAAGCTTTTTTTTCTTTTTCTTCTTCTTCTTCTTCTTCTTCTTCTTGTACCTGTTTATGTGCAGGTAAAGCAGCTTTCAGGGCAGCAGCAGCACATGAGATCTTTCTTTCCAGTGTGTGGAGGAGGTGGGAGGGACAAAGACAGGTAGTCGCTGATCCTGACACTCCTCCTTTTGTTCTCCTGTTAAAAAAAAAGAAAAGCAAAAAAAAAAAAAAAAAAACCTCCCTGGACTTTGTGTTCCTGAATTGACTCCAACCTCAGGAGCTCATAAAATGGAAGTAAGTTGACTAATTTGCAGACGACTGGAGGAAAACTACTCCCATGATTCTCCCTGGCACTAATCACTCACCGTCAAACTGTTGAGCCTTTTTTTTTTTTTCTTTTTTTTTAATATACATAGCAAATGATGACTTAGGAAGGAACAATGGATTCTGTTTATTATCACTAATGAATGAAAAGAGCAGCAGAAAGATTCGTTGCATCATCATCATCATCATCATCATCATCATCATCACATCCAGACTTGGTGTTGGCAGCCAGCAGATTCAACAAATAATGTGTTCATTGTGCTTTTCATGTTGGTACAGTGACCTTTACAGTCAAGCTGCTATTTCTGGGTAAAAATCAGGGACGCATCAATGGACCGCAGTCGCCAAGCCAGAATGTTTGAGATAATTGAGTAAATTGAAAACATAGTCTGACTCAACTCAGCCAGTTGACTGAATGTTGAGTCAGAGGACATGGTGTAGGGAAGCCCTGATGAACGTATAGGATCTCCTGCCTGAGGAGAAGTGTAGGAAACATTTAGAGGCTTTCATGCTGCTGCTCTTTACACTCCACACACAGGACTGACTCACATTAGCTGCTAAACTGATTATTAACAGACAGGATGTTATAC